>PVJA010009767.1:0-59656 GCA_004027025.1 Myocastor coypus
TATATAAGAGATTTATGTACAATGGGACTTGTGGGCAGTTTTGTTTATATCATAAGTCCTCAGAAACTAATCTTTCTGACACCTTGATTCTGTTGTGAGACAGTAAACTTGTGCTATTTTAGTCCCTTATGTTGAAGTCCTTTGATACAGCAACCCTAGCAAACTGAGAATGCAGTAATATCTTCACCTATTTCTGAACCTATTCTTTTCAAAAAAGAAATATTAAAAATATAGTTTCTCTGTGTCTTTCTGTGTTTGTATCTATATTATAATATATAGAGTCACTGTCTTCAGTTGAGGTACAGAGCTGCTGAGATTTGTGGAGAGAATATTATTTGTATTAACTGCACAAATAGATGAAGTTAGTAGTTGATTGCTAGTTTTGGTAATCAAGTTGACTCCAACTTGGTTGCCCCTATCCACTATAAATTGTCATCATCTGGGAACTTAAGGGGCTGTATCTTGTTGAAGTCTTTTCAGGTGCTGTTGCTGCTCCTTGCTAACCCGAAGGTTCGATGTCAGGAAAAGGAGATAATTGTTATTTACTCAGATCAGGAAAGCAAAGCCTTGACCAAGTTCTCAGACTACTTCCACCGAATGCTGCTTCAGTGTGGAAGGGATAGGAGATCACTGTGAAAGTTTGCAGCTTTTATCTGGTAGCACCCAACCATTTGAGGAAGCAGGGTTGCCAAGAGCTTTAAATAAACTTGAATTTTACTTTGGATACATTATAAACTTTAAAATAATTTCAGCCAGACTTTTCTGATATCTTTCCACTTCATGTGAATGCCTGGTCTTTATTTATAACAGCAACAGCAGCAGATACCTTGCCTTTCTTTAATGCTAAACTCCTCTAGGCAAGGACCTGAATGTTTGGTTTTGTGCATGGCATTTAGTGAGCAGCTACATCCAAAAAGGGACCTGGTTTTAAAAAATAATACCAGTGAAATGATTGGACAGGAAGATTCTTTGGAAAAGTACATACACTTTACAACTCTGAGTTTGCATGAGTCAGTGATTTCATTTTAACATGAGGTTTCCTACTGGCCATATTTTTTCCTTTCTGTGGACTTCAGTGTATTTATGATCCTGTTGGGGGGGACTAAGAAGAATATGCTAGCATCCAACAGGAAACAATTTTGAATCATGGTTCTTCTAATTTTGTATGGTCTCACAGCTTATACCACACAGGACTATGAAATAAAAATTGATCAAGTGAGATGCTCAAAATCCCAGACAGAAACAGAGAACATAGGCAGTAATTTGTATATGAAAATCACTGTCTCTGCGCAAATCCTTGTCTTCTTTCGGAGGGGGAGTTTTGAGATGGGGATCTCCCTGAGTAGTTCAGATTGGCCTTGAGCTGACTATGTCGAACAGGCTGGCCTCAAACTCATGGCAATCTCCTGCTTCAGCCTTCTGAGTGCTGGGATTATAAGCATGGTTTCCATGTTAACTCTTTGGGTCTTTGAAATAATTTCTTTGAAAGTCAACTTTGTGATGACTGTTTGAAGGGTCTCTTGGAAACATTGTGCGAGTGATTGAAGTTCATTCTCAGGTGTAGTAATATGGGGCCTGCAGTGTCAATTCTATGTTAAATTAAAAGCATTGGAGCCATTATATTATTTGAAATTGCTATATTTAAGCTGATATTTAAACATTTTTATACTAGACAATGGTTATTATTTCCAATTCCAGACAGCATAATGCATATTGGGGAACCAGTTATTTCCTGGGGAAATGGAAATAGGCTGTATTGTGGCTGCCTGTACCTGCTTCAGTCATCATCTAAGCCCAGCTCTAGCCCTTTCCCCCACTCCCTCATCTCCACCGCTTGGTTAGGAGTAGGGCCAGCCATGAATATGCGTGTGTCACACACCTGTGACCAACAGATCGTCATCCAGGAATGGCTGAGTAGTATCAGTTACACGAAAGGGGTGATGCACGGCAGCTGCCTATCTGTGGCCACTGGGCTCTGTGCCCTGCACTGGACAGCTGCACATTATATCCTGTAGCCCTACCAGCTTAGCCACCTCTGTGACAGAAACATCAAAAAAGAGGCTAAGCCTTCTGATCCTAAGTTATCACCTCATGTACAGGCTGCCCTGAAGTGTAATATACAAAGATGCCTCTCCCAATTTTAGGAAATTGGGTCACCATGATTTTACTATTAATAAATAGTAGTATCACAGAAATTTATTGGTTGCTTAGCCATGTGGAGCACCTTACATGAGTTACCTCATTTTTTTTTTTTTTTTTTTTTTTTTTTTGTCTTTTTGAGACAGGGTCTCGCTATGCAGTTGAGGCTGGCCTTGAGCTCACTTTTGTAGCCCAGGCTGGTCTCGAACTTACACCGATCCTCCTGCCTCAGCCTCCCAAGTGCTGGGATTACAGGTGTGTGCCACCACGCCCAGCTTTACCTCATTTAATCTTTATAAAATCTCCTTTTGTCAGAAGCTGGAAGGTTTTTTGTTTCCATAAAGGGTCAGATTCTAAATATTTTAGGCTCTGAAGGCCATGTAATTAATCTCTCTGAAAATAGCTACATACAGTATATTTCAAGTAAATGAGAATGGGCACGCTCCCATAAAACTTTCTTTACAGTATTGGTTCTGAGCCAGATCTAGTTCCCTGGTCATAGTTGCAGATCTGTACCCTATGCTCTTGTACTCATTTCATAGATGAGAAAACTGAGACTTAGGGAATTTAAGTAACTGCCTAAATTAGCATAGCTGCTAACTTGCAGAACTAGACTTCTAATCTAAGGAATCCTATCCTTGTCCCTTGTACTTAACTTCTGTGAGCTACTGTGCTATCCTACCAAAGGAAACGCATTTCAGCCTCTACATGTTATGAGTTACATACAGTATGACCCAACTTGGAAGGGAAGCACTGAATCGACAAAGCCAGTCACTGTCCTAAAGTGCTATTAGGTAAAAGCAGACAGTCTAATCTACAGCACATTCTAGTAATGTGTCTGCATCCTTGAATAATTGAATAAAGCCTTCAAATTCACCCAGTGATCTGATATTGTAGGCATCATAGTCAATAAGATTATAGGAAGCAAATGAGCCTAATTCTTGAGTTTGTTTATATGCTGATAGTCCATGTATTTTATAATAAAATTGCTTTTGCACATTCTAAAGGAAGAATTTTATTTTCGCATAAATAAGTCAGGCAGAGAATTTCTGCACATTTAACATAAAGCCCTTGAGAACATTCCAAACAGCCCCTCCACCCCCACTCCAGGATGAGCATCTCCTTTTGTATTTTATTTCCGTGGTAACAAGTATGTTTCAGGTTGAAAGTGCCAAAATTACAAGATAGCCATCCAGTTCACATTGCTGGACATTCAGTTAGAGGACTTGTAATGCTTGTTGGTGACAAGATAGTACCTGAAATAGAATCACAGAAGCCTGCTGTGTTGTTTTATACAGTGAGCCCTTTAAAGACTGAAGTTCTGCAGGTAGACTGAAGTCAGGAAATACTTAGTTTTAGACACCAGTTCATCAGACACAAAATGCCACGAACAGCTAGACTTCAAAGATAGGCCTGGAACACTATAAAGAATCCCCAGAACTCATAGTTCCCGACCTTTGAGTAAATGAAATTTTAGGAAGTATGCAACTCACAAAATGGGGCTTCATTGTGACTAATCATTACTGCTCATAGTTTGAGAGAAGCCCAAAGTGGGGCACTGCATGGTGGAGTAATCAGAGAGTGAAAACTTTAATCTAAAGGAAACTATTCTCTTTGGAAAGCTGATGTCTTTGAATGTAAGTGAGCTTCTATTCATTACTGAAAACACTAACAGGAATAAAACTTAACTAATGTAAAAGTTTGTAGTTGCATGAATGTGAAATGGTTACTGTGAATTAATTTACAGAGTATGGTCAATGAATGTATAAAATCTTTTTCTATTAAATCATTTTCTAGAAGATAATCTGAGGTTTAGTTCATTTAATTAAAAGAGTAGCCCAATTATAGTAATATGGGCAGCATTTTGTTATATATATATATATATTTTTTTTTTTTTTTTACATATTGTAAAACTCTCCCCTGGAGTGTGGGCAGAACCTATGACTATGATAGGATATCACCCCCATAATTAGGTTACATTATATGGCAAAGGTGAGTGGATTTTTACCAGTATAATTAAGGTTCCTAGTCAGTTGATTATGATTTGATGGAAAGGCAGATTACCTTGGCTGGGCCTGAATTAATAAGATGTAAGTCATTGGAAAAAGGACTACCATAAGAGATACTCTCCTACTGTTCTAGTAGAAGTCAACACCTCTACTGTGAATTTCTTGTGGAGAAGCAAGACCTCAGTTCTTCAACTGTAAGAGTCTGATTTCTGCCAATAACCAATAAACTTAGAAGAGGCTCCTGAGCTCCATGTGAGAAGGCAGGCTGGCTGAAACCTTGAGTATAGGCCTTGTAAAATCCATTTTGGCCATACCTGGTCTTCTGAGCTGTGAGAATATGTTATAGTTTGTTATGCAGCGGTAGAAAACTAAATACAACAGTTGCTATCACAATTCAGTGTTGAAAATGTTTGCTCATCCCCATAGTATCCTTGTGGCCTATCCGAAACCACTTGTCAGTTTTCCTATTTCTGAGGCACAAAACTGGTACCTACAAGGCTGGGGAGTTAGCTCAGTAGTCTAAGTCCCTGCTTGGAAAGTTTAAAGACCTGAGTTTGATCCCTGGTAGCACATGCTGTGCTGGCCTTGGAACCTTGAGCATGCTGTGCTCGGGAGGCTGAGAGAGGAGGATCACCACAAGTCCAAATTGTGTAGCAAGGTCCTGTATCAAAAGAAAAATCTTGATACCTACAACTTAGGAAGAAGTTTGATTTGGCTCATGGTTTCAGGGGATTCAGTCCATGGTCAGATGGCTTCAAGGAGATACATCATGGTGAAAGGGTGTGACACATCAGAGAAGCTTAGTTCATGATGGATGGGAAGCAGAGCAGGGGGAATAATGCCAGGGAGCAAGGGACAAGGGACCACTTATGATAGCCAAGGTCACATCTCCAAGACTCAAACAGATGTAGAAGTGTGCTTTACCAATCTGCCAGGCATTTCTTAATCCAAAGAAGTTGACATGATTGACAGTCACAGTCCATATAGCTCCTGGAGCCATACTTAATCTCCAAATAAAGACAATAGCAAGATCATAATTTCATCTAATATGATACAACTACCTTGCATACAACCATTTGAAGTCAAACTTGGCTCTTAACCCAAGGCAATTATTGATCTGTTTTCTTTATTATTTGTTCTCAGTACTTTGTATCAATAGAGTCATGCAGTGTGAAAACTTGTATTTATCTTCCTTTGGCTAGCATATATATTTTTTTCTGTATTTAGGACAGGATCTACAGGATCTACAAGGTTTCACTATGTACATCGGACTCTTGGTAATTCTCCTGTTTTCAGCCTCCCAAGTGCTGGGATTACCAGCATGTGCCCCCACATCCATTCTCAATTGCTGTCTTAGTGCACCCCAGGACTGGGCTGGCACAGCATGCAAAGAATCAAACCCCAACTGCTGAGCTCTTCCTAAGCAGGTGCTTTATGCTACTGAGCTATCTGGCTGACCCTGGTTAGCATATTTTTGAAGATCCTCGAGATTGTAACAGATAAAGGTATGACACTGTATAGGGAGGATACCATATTGTGTTTATGTATTTATCAGTAGATGGGTGTTTGGATTTTTTGTAGTTTGACATTGTTATGAATAATGTTGCTGTGAGTATTAGTGTGCCAATGTCTGTACCTATGTTTTCATTTTGGTAGATACTTGAGAGCAGAATGATAGGTTGTATGTTATGAAGTGTTTGTGTTTGACTTTTTAAGGTTCCATCAAACTATTTTCTAAAGTGACTGTAATTTTGTTTTCCCTCTGACACTGAATGGGAGTTTTAGTTTTTGACATTCTTGTCAACCTATGGTATTTCCTGTGTGTTTTGTTATGTCCCTTCTAGTGGGTGGATAGTAATATTTTATTAATTTTATCTTTTCTAACTAATAATCAGAATATATTTTCATTTGTTTAGCTATTTGTATATCTTATTTGTTGAAATGTCTAAGTGTCTTGAAAACCTTTTTAGTTCAATCATTTTTTTAAAAAAATTCTCATAAGTATCTTCCCAAAAGATTTAAAGACATATTATAGTGATGATGCATGCCCATATTTATAGAAGACACAATTCATAGCTAAATCTTGGAAGCAACCTATAGTTTCAACAGATGAATGGATAAAGAAATGTATTTGCACATTATTCTGCCACAAAAAAGGATAACCTGGAGTCATTGGTAGGAAATAGATACACCTTGAGATGATACGTTGAGTGAAATAAATCAAATACACAAGCTTAAACGTGTCATGATTTCTCTTAGTAAGAAACTCAGACCAGGCCAGATACAGTGGCACACGCTTCTCATTCTAGCACTAAGGAGGCTGGGGTGGAAGGATGATGAGAGTTTAAGGCCAGCCTCAGCTACATAGTGACAACGTAGTAAGTTTAAGGCCAACTTGGACTATTCAGTGAGATCTTGTCTTAAAAAACAAAACAAAAAACTTGAACTGTAAGTATTTTACAGAAAATAACTGTGAATAAAGATCAAATAAAAATAGATGATTGGACATAAGGAGGTAGATCTTAATCAAATACAAAGGAGATTAAGAGATGGGGGAGTATAGGAGGGAAAGGGAATGAAAAAAGAAATTAAAATGTGTTTGTCCAGGTGTGATGATACATACCTGTAATCCCAGGACTTAGGAGGCTGAGACAGGAGAATCACTTTAAATTCAATTTATATATAGCCTGGGCTATACAGTGAGTCAAGGCCAGCCTAAACTGCATAGTAAAACTCTGTCTCAAAAAAGACAAAAAAAATGTGCTATGTACACATACCAATTCTAAACAAGAAATGTAAATATTATGTATTGGAAACATGTACTAAACATGTAATAAAAGAACAAACAAAAGAACCCCTTTTAAAGGAGTTCAGGAAATGGATGGAGGGGAGAGGGATGGAAGAGAAAGGAGTGAAAAAATAATTGATATGTGTTTTGTGCATATACCAACACCTGGCAGGGAATGTAAACATTATGTACTACAAACATGTACTAACAAATGATAAATAAAATACATTCTAGATATGTGTCCTTTATCAAATGTATGACTTACAAATATTTCCTACAATTTTGTAGATTGTCTTTTACTATTATACTCATTTCTTAACTCTGTTCATTTCTTGATGTGTCCTTTTAAGCATAAAAGGGTTTAATTTTCATGAAGTCCAGTTTTATTTTATTGTGGTTTTTGTGTTGTTTAGAACTGATTTCCATATCAACAACCATAAAAATACACACATATTTTCTCCTAAGAGTTTTCCATATATGTTAAGAGCATTTTGTTAATTTTATAAACATGTGTTAAGGTTTTATGTTACTTTAAAGCAGTAATTCATAGGGCTGGTGAACAGGAGAATCACTGAGTCCTAGTGAGATCCTGTACCAAATACATAGACTAAGGAGTTAAAAAAAAAAAGTAAGTGAGTTTGGGAAAAACATATACATATATACGTATATATGTGTGTGTGTGTGTATATATGTGTGTGTGTGTGTGTGTGTGTGTGTGTGTGTGTGTGTGTATGTTTTTCTGAAATAGGATCTTATTACATAGTTCAAGCTAAACTTGAATTTGTTATATACCCAGCCTAGCTGTTTGAATTCATACTGATCCTCCTGCCTCAATCTCCTGAGTACTGGGACTATAGATGTGTGCCATCATACCCAGTTAAAGTTTTTTTTTTAATATACAATCTTCCAATCCATGAACATTGAATGTTTCTGATACTAGAAGTTTTCTTCAGTCTCCTAATAATATTTTCATATTTAATTTTGTACATCTTGTATTTCTTTGCTATTTTTCCAGTGTATTTTATTTGTGTAACATTATTTCAAGTGAAATTATTTCCTTCTCATAAAATGTTGATTGTTAGTAATATATAGAAATAAAATGAATTTATCTGTGCTGATCTTACGTAATATTGCTAGATTTGTTTACTAGTTCTCAGATTTTGTGGATTTATTAGGATGCTCTGTAGCCTTTTGTCTTAGTGTAAGAATAATTTCGATCTTTTCTGCCTTGGATGTCATTATTTTTTATGTTCCTTATTTCAGTGTCTAGAAACTCCAGTATATTGTTCCATAAAGATGATGAGAGAGGAAACCATACTTTGCCCCCAGTCTCTTACAGAAAGTATTCACTCTTCCACATTAAATGTACAAACTATAGATGCTTCACAGATTACTTTTATTATTACTTTTATCTGATTGAGGAATTTATATCTATTATTGAGAAATTTTAATCATCAACAGGTACTGGATTTTGTTAAATGCATTCTCTGCAACTATTGAAAGATACGTACTTTTTGGAATTTATTCTATTGATACAGGGTATTATTATTATTATTATTATTATTATTATTATTATTATTATATTTTTAGGGAAAGGTCTACAGGGTGTTCAGGGTCCCACTACTAGATTGGACTCAAGTGATCCACCTGTTTACAGCCTCCCAAGAGCTGAGATTATAGGTGTGCACCACCCCGCCCAGTCTCAATTGCAGTCTCAGCACACCCCGGGGTTGGTGCTGCTATGACAGATTGGGGGGTTGAACCCTCCAGCACCTGCACCTGCTTGCAGACACTTTTTTTTATTTTTTTAATGAGAAAAAAAGATAAAATAGCAATGAAACAATTTCAAAACAAGTTATAGGATGATTACAATAATTAATACCATGCATATTGTTGTCTTCATAATAGTTATTCAGCAGACAAGGGACAGATCTAGTAGCTTGTCTAAACAATATTAGTACCAACTTTTATTCTCAATGAACTAACACAAAATAGCTGTATATCTATCCTAACTTTTATGTATACATATATATTTTTCTTTTTTAAGTTTCTAATACTAGGAGAAAATATAATGTGTCTTATAAGCAGATTGTAAGTCAAAGATACAGTATGAATCATAAAACAAATGTGTAAACAATATTCATAAAATTAATTAAAAATTACTTAAAATGAAATTAAATATTTCAAAACTGTTCCAAAATCCAAACCAAATCATGGGTCCAGCTTAGAGGTCAGAATGTTGTGTATGCTATGTACAAATCTGTAATCAATTCAGAGTACTCACATAGTATTTGAATAGGTTAATATATACAAAGATATCAACTAAGAAAAAGTTTCCATGGTAGTAAATAATTACTAAGAATAAAACGTAACATAAATACTAGAATGGCAAATATATGACCAGAACTTCTAACAGTTTGGGGATACAATATCACACAAAGTTCTAGTATGTGTGGACCCAGACAGTGTCTATGATGTTTACTTGTGGTAAGGTGTCACTTGTAGGACTGAGCTACTGCTGTTTCTTTGATATCCACCCTGTAGACCCAGACAGAATGGCAGGGTGCAGGAGAAGTCCATTTGTAGAATATGCTGATAGACATGACATATTCTGCTGCTGTATACAAAAGCATAGTTGAAAGACTGATTTTATATACCTCTTTTTCTCTTGTGTTTGTTTGCCCTATTTGGTGATATCTTTCCATTCTCCTTCATGGAGTTGTGGTCATTTTGATCCTTCTCTAGAATATCTTTTAGTAAACTGTGCAAGGTTGGCTTTGTTATCATGAAATTCTTCAGTTGTTCTTTGTCCTAGAAGTAAATCACTTCTCCATTAAACTTGAGAGAGAGTTTTGCAGTGTACAGTAGTCTAGCCTGGAATTTGTTTTCTTGCAAGGTTGAAATACTTTACTCCATCCTCTTCTTGACTTGTTGGTTTGTAAAGAAAAATCTGACGTTATTGTAATGGATTTTCCTTTAAATGTGATCTCTTTCTTTTCTCTAGCAGCTTTTAGTGTACTGTTCTTGTTCTGAATTTCTGGGACCTTGGTTATTATATGTCTGTGTGTGGTTTTAATTGGGTTGCTGTTATTTGGAGTTCTATATGCATCAGTTCACTGAATGTCAAATTGTGTCGCCATATTTGGGAAGTTTTCTATTACTTTTGCCTATATTTTTATATCATTTGTATAAAGACTCCTTCTTTCTCATTTATGCCAATTAGTCTTATGTTGTTCATATTTGCAGATGTTGCATTATTTTTTTCTTGCATCCTACTTGTAATTAAGAGATCTTTTCTTACCTTTTCACTAACTGCAATGGTGTCTTCAAGGTCTGAAAGTCTATTTTCACTTTCATTGAAATGGTTTTGCCAGCTTGTGATTGAGGTTTTCATTTCCTGCATAGCACTTTGAATCTGCTTCATGCATTCTATTACTTTCCTATATTGCTCATTCAAGGATTGCATCATTTTTCTATTCCCTATTTTTTATCAGTGTCCTTAGAAGCACTTAGTATTTCTTTTATTATAGATATTATTTTTTTGCTTTACTTCAGAAATTATTTCTGATCTGATTTCCTCTATATCTTTGTGCAGTTGTTTCTTTACTTCAGATGCTGTTATCTCAGAGATTTCAGGTGTGTGATTTCCAATTTCTTCTATCCTATTGTCTCTTGTATTTGTTCTGGATGGGCTCGGGGCCTGAGAGTGCATTTTGCTCCTTTTGCTCATTTTGCTCATTTTGTATAGCCCTGCCTCCTGACCTTTGGTGTAGAGCTTTGGTAGAGTTCTTACCTTAGCCACCAGATCTGGATCTACCAAGTTCAAACTCATCCATGATGGTGTGACTTGAGTCTGGCTGCTGGGATCTACTTCTTCCTGTTGTAGCCCTTGGAAGTGAACCTACTGTGCCACTCTGGCAAGATGTTCTGCTCCTGGATCAGCTGGATGGGTCCTCTCTCTAGTCTCTCTGCAAAGAGTTCTGTGGCAGTTTTTGACACTGGGCCTGTCTGATGGTTGAAGTTCACTCACATACTGGGCTTTGTTGCTGGGTGGAATGAGTTTCTGGTGGGCCCAAGGCAGTCTCACTCACGAGCTGGGCCAGGTTGCTGGGTTGAATGAGTTTCCAGCAGGCCCTGGAAATTTTAACCTACTGAGCTATTTGGCCAGCCCTAATGTGGTATTATATTAACTGCTTGTTGAATGTTTAAGAAAATGTGTTTCTACAATACTTACCATGTGTTTACATAATCCTTTCTGTGAGTTATTGATTTTACATTGCTAATATTTTGTTAAGGAGATTTGTTTCTTTGTTCCTAAAGGATATTTATAGGTAGTTTTCCTTTTTTTCATGATTTAATATTTTTATTGTTTAAATTTAACAATGGTTATATTACATATTTTCATCATCAGATCAGTTTAGATTAATAGATATAGGTATATAACATTGATCAAACAATTAAAACAATTAAACATTAACACTTTCAATAAACATTACTTTTTTTCTCCCCCCCCCCCTTTTTTTTTAAAGTTGACACATTGCATATTGTCCTCACAATAGTTCTACAGAGCACAGTGTGTGGGCATGATCCACCTCCCTATTGATGTTGCTAAGAAGAAAAAAAAAAGAAAAGAAAATTCTTCTCTTTGGACTAAGAGGAAGCAGATGCATACACAGTCAAATGTTCTGCAATTGCAGTGGGCCACCAGTGAAGCTTGTAATGTTGGAAGCTATTGATCTAAGCCTCCTAAAGCTCATCTCACCAATCTAGCTCTGCGTTTCATGCATTGTAATTAAGCTTTTTTTTTCTTGCTGGGTGATTAAGGGCAAGTCAAAGTATAGGTAGTTTTCTTGAAATCTCTTAGTCTGATTTTGACATAAGTAACACCAGTCTCACCCATTTGATGGGAAGTGTCCTGTCTTCTGTTTTTCTTAAAAAAAAAAAGCTTGTGAGGGGTTGGTACTGTTTTTTATGTACGTATTGATAGAATTCACCAGTGAAGCACTTTGGGCCTAGGTTTTTCTTCAGAAGCACTTCAAATTGTTAATAGTTTCATTACTTGTAGATATATCCAGCCTTATTATCTTTTTCTAAGTTTATTCAGACATTTGTCTTTCTTGGACTTTCTCTCTTTAAGTTTTTAATTTGATGACATTCCTTTATAATTTGTTAATATTCCTTTATAATTCTTTCAATTTATGTATTTTTGATAGTTTTTTTCTTTCCTCCCTCCTACCCTCACTTTCTCCTTCCTTCATTTTTCCCCTCCTTTCTTCCCTTCCTTATTTCTTTTCCAGTGCCAGCAACTGAATTCAACTGAACTTTGTCCTGAGCTATATCTCCAGCTCTTTTTATTGTTGATTTTGTGACAGCATCTCATTAAGTTTCCCAGGTTGTAAATGACCTTGTGAGCCTCCTGCCTCATCCTTCTAGAGTGCTGAAACTACCGGCATGTGACACATGCTCAGGTTCATCTCAGATTTTTTTGACTTGTTTTATCTCCTGTTTTCTTGTTTAATATAACTAATGCTTTGCCAGGTCATACTGATATTTTTTTCATACTAATATTTTTAAAAATCCAGTAATTTATCTTCATTTATTTCAGTTCTAAACTTTATTATTTCCCTTCTGCTGGCCTTGGGTTTAGTTTGCACTTCCTTTTGTAGTTTAAGTGAATGCTTAGGTTATCGATTTGAGGCCTTTTTTTCTCTTGATATAAGCATTTATTTCTCTTTAAATACCACTTGCATTCTACATATTTTGATACGTTACATTATATCTTCATTAAATCCAAGATAAGTTTCTCTAATGATTTCTTTTTGACCTTTGAGGTATTTAGATGTTATTTACTTTGTAAATAAGAGTTTCCTCAATTCTTTCTATTGTGTGTCTCTAATTCTTTTGTTGTTGGGGAATCTTTTAAGGAATAATGTAGTTTAGTAATGTATCCTATAAATATTAAATCAAGCTAATTGATACTTTTGTTGAACTGTTCAATATCTTTCCTAATTTGTTTCTATGTAACTTTCTATTTGTTGTTGAAAGCTGAGTATTGAAATGTCCTATTAGAATCATTTAATTGTCTATTTCTCCTTGTCTGTCTCCCTGTTTTTGTTGAAGGTTAAATATTATCTGTTCTCAAATTCACTGATTACTTGTACTGCTTTATCAATTTGCCGAATGCCTCATAAAATTTTCATTTCAGTATTAAACTTTTCATTAGAAATATGACAGTGCTTCTTTAATAAGTAGTGTTATCCCCAAAAATCCTAATTGAATGGATATGCTGTGCTAGATTTTCCATTTGATTCTTTAAAAAAAATCTCTACATTTTTAATTGGCACTGTTAACTACATAGTTGTCACCATATTTTCCTTTAATTTTTAATAATGTTTTTCTTTCATGTTTACACACACGCACACACACACTAACCAATTCATTGTCTGCTAAGTGCAGTGTTTAGGACGATCTCTTATTGATAGTACTGCTTTGTATATGATGCGCATCTCCCTTTCTTTTGCTTATTTTGTAATTTTCTGTTTTGTTTGATACTAATGTTTTAGATCAGTATAAATTATAGATTTTTACCTTTCTTGCTCCCTGAGGGACTTGTAGGTTTTTTTTGTTTTGTTTTGGGGTTTTTTTTTTGGTTATTGTTGTTGTTTAGTAATTTGTACTAAATCTATGTTGTGTTTCCTTTGGAAAATGCAAATGCTGACATTTCCAGTTTCTTTAAAATTTTATTTTACTTTTAGCCTGACTTTTATTGTTTAGTCTGGGACCTTTGTAGCCTGCGAGTCATCTGGTGGTTGACCTGAAATTGTATTCAAATACCCCCAGCTGGTAATGTTCCCTCTCCTGATAGTTGACTTCATAGGTGGGGAATGTATGAAAAATGCACATCATCTTCACATCTTTCCTCATTGTTTGCACTCAGCTAATCTCTCTGGAGTTCCTCCCTCTTCGCACGCACACACATGCGTGCATGTGTGGTGTGTGTGTGTGTGTGTGTGTGTGTGTGTGTGTGTGCATGTAAACTCCAATGGCCAAGGGTGTTTTAGTGGCTTAGGCCCCCTCAATCTCTGCTCTGCATTTGAACTCTTTCTAGTCTTCCTTTGTCTAATTTACCTACTGGAGTTCTCTTAAATTTCTGTGTTACTCACTAGTTTTTTGTTTGCCCTACATAAGACTGAAACCACTCAAGCTGCTAGAATTAATGTCCATCTTCCATTAAAAACTTTTTGACTGCAACTGTTTCAATCAGGTGAGCCCCATCTGGGAGTTGCAGTGAAGCTACTGTTTTAACAGTCTTTCCTGCCACGCTTGGTCTGGTTGAGTGAAATAGCACAAGGAAAAAAGCCAGTGATGGCTTGGAGGCTAATCCAGATGAAGACACTTCCACAGGTTTGTTCTAACCCAAGTTCAGTAGTTCTCATAAATAAAAACTTATATTGTTGGATGCCAGTGGTTAATTTTCAAACCCTTAAGATTGTTGTTTATTGACACTTTTGCCAAGTTTCATACTTACTTTTAAGGGAGAACTGCCTTACTCTGTTACACCAAAAGTCCTCTTCGTAGCTCAGTGTTCATGTGTGTGTGTGTGTGTTGTATTTTTAAGAAAACTCATTCACCAGAAAGGATGGGCCCAGGCATAAATATGAAATACATACATAGTCCTATCATATCAAAGCACATATTCATTTCTGAGATTAATTTTTAGGTGTGGCAGGTATGGGCTAGAGATAAAAGGATTTTGAAGCTAGACCTGGGTTCAAACATGCTGCTATTGCTCGCTACTTTTTGTATAACCTCACATTAGTTGTTTAATTTCTAGAGATATGAGTTTCTCTGTCATCATGTGATTTGAAGATTACCTGACATCATTAGAAACACTTAGAGCAAGGCCTAACAACAGGTACAAGTTCAGTAAATACTAAATCCCCTTATATATGATTGTCATAGTTAACATGGAATTGTATACATTTTTATCTTTTTAACAACTGAAAATTTAGACTGTTAGAAGAAAGATTAAAGGAAAAATTTTTCTAAAGTACACATTTCTAGATAATAATAGATCATACAAGGAAATCACATTAAGACTAATTTGTTTGAACAAGAAGTAATTAAGCTATGTCTAGAAATACTTTAGGAAATAATAAATAAAATTTGATTATTAAATTAAAAAAAAGAAAGATTAAGGGAATTGGGATTGAGTCACCAGAAGAAAAGAAATTTGGAGGAATTGTGAAGTCAATGTTAAAGGATATTGTATTAAGAAATGCATATGAGTGCCAATGAGGTAGACATGGGACTGTGAAGGAAAATAGTCTAGATAAGGAAGAGAGATGTACAACAAATCTCTAGCAAAGGCTGCACCTAAAATGGAGGGATGCCAGTGATGAGCAGTGTCTGTTACCTCTTTGCCTCCTAAAACTGTATTGCCCAAGTCTCTGCTCACTGTAGTTACTCTGATGTCACCATCCAAGGAGGTGACTCCTGCCCTGCACCTTCCTTCCTCATTGTTAGACATTTTTCTGAGTCTAGAATAGATTCTGGGTATAGGATGTCAATGCTCTTCTTGCTCTTGTTGATGCCCATGGAAGTCCCAGAAATAAAGAATATCATTGCTCCAGAATCCAGGCCTGTTCCATTCCAAGAGTCTTTTCCCACTGACAAAGAGGATTTAGTGAATGATCAAATAGAGAGTTGCCATCAAAAGGCAGAACATTGTACCACTTTACTTTGGTCTTTGGTAGTAAAAATTAAGGCCCAGAGAAAATACAGTGCTTGTCCAAGGTCATAGTTATGTAGCAAAACTAGCATTTAAGTTCAGGTCATTTGCCATAGGATCAGCCCAACTGCGTAAAGCTCCACAGTGTTTAAGAGCAACTTAATGCTGTCTACAAGACATTTATCTTCCAAGAAAAATTACGGCAATTTTCCTTCTTTATTCAAGAAGGTGATTAATGAATTTAAGAAAAAATTTTCGCCAAAAATCAGAACAAGAAATATTTTAGAAAATTGTAATTAAATATACTCTCCAGCCGGGCGTGGTGGCTCAAGCCTGTAATCCCAGCACTTGGGAGGCTGAGGCAGGAGGATTGGTGAGAGTTCGAGACCAGCCTGGGCTACAAAAGTGAGCGCAGGACCAGCCTCAACTGCATAGCGAGACCCTGTCTCAAAAAGACAAAAAAAAAAAAAAAAAAAAAAAAAAAAAAAAAAAAAAAATATATATATATATATATATATATATATATATACTCTCTAGTTCCCTGGACAGTCTAATGCATTGGAAATTTATAGTATCTCCGCATGTCCAGATAGTCAATAAATGTGACTGACTAGGGTCTCTCAGACGTCAGGGTGATAAAACCTCCTCGGTTTGAATTTAGATTAGAATAGTACTTCAAGGACCAAGTGACAACATGATACTCCTGCTATGCCCTCTCCTAAATAATAAATGTCACAGGACTTCCCAGGCATTCTGTTTCTTGAACAGCCTATTGTGCAGTATTTCTTAAACCTAAGAAACAGTGTTGGTAGATTCCTAACAAGATCATGTATCAGTTAACTATGAGTGATGGGGATGTGTTCTGAGAATGGCATCATTAGGCAATAATTATATTGTGTGAGCAACAAAGGGAACTTACACAAACCTAAGTGGCATAGAGGTTCTACTTGGTGTGGCCTCTTGACCCTACCATGAGACACAATAAACACAAGATGTATGAAGCTGTTAGTAAACTGGCTTTCAATAGATAAGTCCTAGTTATAAAGACATAATGTACCAAATTCATAAATTAGTAGCATAAGCATCAATTATCAAATATTATGTACTATATGTAATTGTAAGCTGATTTTTTTATGGGATTGACAGAGTGGTAGATTTATTTACATCAGCAACACCACACACTTGTTAGTAAATACTTCACCCTGAAATGTTGATGGTCACCATACCACTAAGCAGCAGGAATATTTCATTTCTTTTATAATCTGTGGAGCAGCTGTGGAAGCTGACTGCAGCATCACTCACTGTATTTTTTATCATACCTCATAAGTACATTCATGAAAAGTGGATTTCCGTAACTGCTTCAGTGGCAAGGATGATGATCTAAGTGTGTTTGAAGGGTGGTGGGGGGCTATTGTGAGGTTGAGGGGGTGGTTAATGGAAGTATGTCTTCTATAATACATTTTTAAACAATAACTGTATTTTGATCAGACATTGTATGTTGACAAATTTTCAAGGTTTTTTGTTTATTGTGCTTTTGATAACTTTGTGAATCTTCTAGTGTTCTAGCTGACTAACAGGGCTGGGGCCTTATGTGTCTTTTTTTTTTTTTTTTTGAGACAGGGTCTTGCTATGCAGCTCTGGCTGGCCTTGAGCTCACTTTGGTAGCCCAGGCTGGTCTCGAACTCACACCAATCCTCCTGCCTCAGCGTCCCGAGTGCTGGGATTACAGGCGTGCGCCACCACGCCCGGCTCTTATGTGTCTTAATACTCAGTGTTTGATGGAAATTGAGTCTGGTTATACTGATTTTTATTTTGGCAATCTTGGAGATCAAATGCTAGGCAGGCACTGTACATGGGGTTATATCCCAGCACTGTACCAGTTCTTTATATAAGAAAAAAGGCATATAATTTGGCATAATTTACAAGATGCAATGTCTCTGAAGATGAAGTGGAAATAGCCAGTGATTGCCATTAATTTTATTTTTAATAATCCATAGTGTAGCATAAATGCCATTAATCATTTCTTTGCTCTGTACTCTTTAAATCTTATGTAAGTTGAATAGAGTATATATAGGAAAAAGAGCAGCATGTGGGTTAGTAAACATTCTGTAAGGGCAACTCATGCAAAGCAGTGGCCAAACAAACTCAGCAATGGACACGTAGCTGTCCGCTAGCATACTGGAAGCCTTTCTCAGCAGCACTTGCTCTTCTGTTTTCTTTCTTCCCTTATTAAACGTTTGCCAAAACTTACTTCCAGCTACTAGCTATAGACTTAGTTAGTTTAGGCAGAGATGTTCTACTTGGGAAATCCAAGTTACTTTTGCCTTCACCTCTTGGTTTGGTGAAGTGACCCTGAATAAATCTTTTAATTCACTTTTGGCAATATTGCCTTGCTGCTACCACTTGTCCTCTGCTGTTTTGACAGGAATTTAAGTCAAGATCAAAGTGTAAAACAGTATTCAATTGTTGGGAGTTTTCTTCTGCCCTTGATCCAGTGCCACACACAGGGTCTGAATTTCCCAAATGCCATATGTATGCAGTGAGAGGAGTACTGATTTGGCAGCTGGATCAGACCCCATGCATATAGCACAATCTGGTGGAAATAGCACATGGTCAAAATCAGGAGGCTTTGGCTGGAATTCAATCTGCCATGAAATAACATGACCTCTGGCAAGTCAAGTTCTCTAAGCTTCATTTTACTTCCTGACACAAACAGTGCTACTCTTTCTTCTTTGGGTTATTATTGAGGTAAAATAAGATAATAAGTCAGCATGCTTAGAAAAAGTGGAAGATTGTAGCAAATGTTAGTACTGTTTCTTTATTCATTCAGCAAACATATACATGACATGCATGAGTTACTTGCATTATTATACTACTAGGATACAATTACAGCTGGATGTCTGTGGGCTCTTTGTGCAGAACAGAGAGGAATACCCAAGCAAATCCTTAGAATGAAGTATATATGGAGGTAACATTTCAGCAGCTACAAGTTGGTGTTAGAGAGCAGAAATACCTGTGACTAGCTCTGCCTAGGGGAGTTGTTAAAATCATTACCCAGTGGTTTTTAACCCAGCTCTTCAACAATAGTAGAAGTTTGCAGACTGCAGGAGAGTGAAAGGGCATCATACAGAAGGACCAGCATGTTCAAAGACACAGTGGAGAGAGTGTGCATATTTGCATGGTGAAGAGATCATCCATATTCTCTGTGTTCAGGCATTAGTTAGCTTACAGTACACTAGTGTCTAATACCTACAATACTGATCTGTTCTTCCCCGCAACCTAGACTAGCTTCATCTTAGTCAGCAGCAGTCCCTCCCGTTTAGTTGTCTGGGTAAAATCCTTGATGGCATGCTTGACTCATTTCTTTTTTCCATCTCCCACATCTAATATGTCCAGAAATTTCTGTTTCTACCATCTAAATATATCCAGAGTCCGGCTTCTGCTTCCCACTACCACCCATTCTATCCTGACTCAAGCCACCATCATCTCTCACCTACTATGTAAGCCTCCTGTTCTCTCTACTTCCATCCTTTCTGCTATATGTTATTCTCAATTTAGCAACCAGAGGACCCTTTAAATAGAAAAAAAACAGATTATGTTACGTTCATTTACTTCTGATGGCAACCTGTTCCTCTCAGAATGAAAGTAAGATCCTTACTAAAACCAAAAAATAAAACCCCACAATACTTTTCCTTATTCCTATTTCCTCTTAGTTTGTGGTTGGTTTTTCACTTTACATATTATTTACCAGCTTTTAAACACCATATGACTGCCTAACTTAGTACTTATCTCTCCAATAGAAGTGCAAGGTATAGGCTGAAGATTTTGTGTCCTAAGCATATAGAGTAATGTACCCAGTATATATTAGCTTCCTGGTATTTGTTGAATGAATGAGTGAAAAACCACTGCATGGCATTAAGAAACCCCTACCTAAATGAAACATCTTCAAAATCCTGAATAATCATTTCAGGTTTTTGTAGTTTAATAATTACAGTACATTGAATTTGAAGAGTCATATAAGATTAGAAGTAGGAGGAGGAGGAGGCATCCAGATTAAAGTGGAGAGTATCTATCACATGGCTCCTTAGTTTTGCTTTGCATCTGCATTAAAAAAAAAAGCTTGAATGGTATTGAGCTCTTGGATTATAAGGCATGTTTCACTAGTCCCTTTGAACAAAGAAAGCTTGTACAGGGCCACTGAGTTTTCTTTTTAATCTGAAGAACTAGGTTGCTTGACAGTCCTTGGAAGGAAGGGAGGGACAAAAGGAGGGACCAAAGGAGAGAGACAAAGGAAAAGGAAAGTGAAGAGGAAAGGAAGGAAGGGAGGGAGAGAGGGAGGAAGGAAAAGAGGTTGAAATTTTAAGAGACCATGTCAAATTTATTTATTTTTTTATTCTTGCAAGAATTATGAATTCTACTTTGGAGTCAAGAAATGACCCTCTTCTTCTATCAACCAAATAGGAACTGAAAAAGAGGTGCAAGTGAAGATGGGTGAAACTATGAAAAATTTCAGTCTGAAAGGAGAAGAGCTCTGTACTATTTTCAGCATGCTGTACTACATAATATAAACATTTTCTTTGTCCCAGCACAGTTGAGACAGGAGACTTGCCATAACTTTGAAGCCTGCCTGGACAACGTAGTTCAAGGCCAGTTTGAACTGAATAAGGAAACCTTGTCTCAAACAAAATAAAATAAAACAAAATTTCCTTTGATATCAAGGGAAATTTTTGTAAAAGCTGTGGTTTTCATGTATCACAGAGTTACCTACCCACTGGGGACAGTTTGTTTTTTGAGGCTGTTGTAGTGCATAGTGGTAATAATGTTTGACTCTACACGGTTTTCAGATTCTCTTGCCCTTTCTCTTCCTCTTCTTTCCTTTGTGCAGGAATCTCAACATCATTCTGATTTGCAGCTTTTGTGAGTTTATTGGCAAAACACTTTGCACAAACTGAAAGGTCACATGTGCAGAACCCAGGTTTCCTATGCTTTGGACAGCAGCTTAGTTCACATGTTCCCCCCCCCCTCATTTCAATAACAGAAAAATATGCATCCTAGGGAAAACAAAGAGTACAAAATGAATATCTTTATGCTTTTATTTATTATATATATTTAAGCACAATGAATTCAGAGTAGTCAATCTATTAATTTTTTGCCACTCTAAGTGGATTAGGCAAAATTATATGTAAAGACTACCTTTACTTTTCTCTACAGCATGTAGAAAAACTGTGGGTGGTTCTTCATACGTAGAATAGCATGATGTTATAGTAATGCTCGTGAAAATACCTATAGACCTTTTTACCCTTTCTTTCTATTTCAGTAAAGTTTTATGTTTCTCTTTGTGCTTTATCCTGTCTTTTTTCTGGCTTTAGCCATCCATCACAAAGCCCATTTGTCATTAATGACCCATGACCCCTTTTTATTATACATACTTAAGAAGGTCATGGATCTTAGCTCTGTGGTAAAGGAGACATTTCATTTGCCTAATTTGCAGGCTAAGAGACCACAGGGGGACCTTAAAATTTGATTGATGATTAATCACTCAAATAAAATGAGATATGGCAGTACAATAAGTCCAGAGTGACATTAACTATTTGGTGAAGTTTCTAGGATTTGTCATTAAACAATCAAAACAAAACCAACTTCCATTGCTAGCCAGTACTTTTTTTCTAGACAAAGAATTGACAGGATTTTTACATTGGTAGTCACCTCTTGCTGTTAATCAAAATATTTCAAGATTTTGGTATCTTTTTAAATATACTGTATAAGTAGAAAATATGGCAATGATATTCAGCTATTTTGGGTGAAGGGAGAATGTTTATTACAAATTTTTTTTCTTGAAAGATAAAAGATATTTGTAATGAGTAATCTCATGAACATTTCTTTTCAGCCAGTGATACTGCACTGATAAGTCCATGTCTCAAGAAATGGTTTAGAGTCAAAATCTTGGGCCAAATAATATAAGTAATTAGATGTATTTACTGAAAACCTGGTCATGTGCCAGGCATATTGATAGCTTCTTTTACTTTCAGGTTAATTTCATATTGTGTTTGCTCCTTATTATGCTCATTTGATCACATCTAATTCTCTCAATAGTCTTCAGTGCCAGAGTCAACAGTTTTATCTCAATTTTAGAGAGAACACAGTAAAGTAAAATCTTGGCTTGCCAGTGTCAGATAGGAAATTGGAAGGAGATAGTCAAAGGAGCGAGTTCTTCTGCCTTGCTCTCCTGAGATTTTCCCAGACTTTAAGGCTGCGTTTCTGCCAGTTAGAATCTGCCCCTTAAGTGGGTAAGCCATACCATAGTTGTCAAAGTGTGACTTCCAAGCCAGGCTCATCGGCGTCACCTGGGGACATGTTGGGTAGGCACATTCCCAGGTCTCCCTGACTCAGAAACTCTGGAGGTGAGCCTTCACAAGTTGTTTGAAGCAAACTCTGAAGGTTATTCTGATGCAAGTTTGTTTCAGAACCATGGAATTCAAGATTATATTTCCTTGTCAGTAAATATGTAGATGAGGTAATTTATCCATTGTTTATCTAATTAAGCTGTGTTGAGGGAATACCGGGAGTGTTTATCTTCTAGGAACTCTTGTAGTTGAGGAAAGTATACGAGAAACAATTATACTATCTGTATTGCTCATTAAGTGCAAGGTCACTGAAAAGAGATTTCACACCCTGGGGAATGACAGAGAAATAAGTGTTCCCCAAGATGCAGTAGTTGGAGAAGGCTTCCTGAGAGAAAAAGAAATGAAAGTGGGTCTTGAGATGCTCAAGGATTTGGAGTGAAGAGATGAGAGAGTGTAATTCAAGATGAAAGTCACTTTTGTGAAATACTGCAATATTGGCTTGAAGCGAGAAGAGCTTTGGTGCTAGGAACATGAACTCAATTGTAATGAACTGCTTTAGTCTGAGGTTAGTACATGCTTAGATAATGACAAAAAATGATAGATTTTGGTTAAACACTTGAGATGATGAGTACAGTGTTTATGGAGTACTAGACTGCTATATGTAAGTGGGATCCACGTTTAATTTGAACGTCTCTCAGTATTTTTTGCAGATTCTTCCCCCTCCAAAAGTACTTATGCAACTTAATATCTGGTTTACAAATGTTTTAAAAACAGCAAGTAATACAAAAGTGTTTTGGGGCATGTCAATAATTGCATATTTTATTTGTTTAATGAAATAAACTTATTGCCATTTGTTCATGCCAAATACATTTTTAAAAGAGAATTTTAAAAACTACAGAATTTAAAAATGAGATGATAGGAAATTAACTATGGGTTATTATATTTTGCATTGTTATCATCAAAGTAGTTGCTCCGGTTACCAGATATAGGCATGTAAAACTGATCAAACCACTGTACTGGCCCCGCCTATGGGGTGTGCTGAGACAGCGACTGAGACTGGGCATGTGGCACATGCCTATAATCCCAGCACTTGAGAAGCTGAAAACAGGAGAGTCAGTATGAGTGTGATGTACATAGTGATACCCTGTAGACCCTGTACACCTTGTCCGAAATACAGAAAAAATAAATTTAAAAAAATGATCAAACCATAGAAGCACTAACTGTTCCTTTCAATGAATATAAATTAGTAGTACAATTATCTTCGCTGTTGTGTGTGTGTGTATGTGTGTGTGAATAGCTCTGTCTTGTGCAGTGGGGGCATTGCAGGGCCTCTTGTTTTGTGAGTGAGTGGACTCCTGAAAGAAGCTTCTGCTTAGAGAATGAAGTGTTGGAGATTTCAAGTCAGAGCAAGATGCCCGTCCTATCTGAGAGCCATACAGAGAAATGCTTTATGAACTGTAAAGGCATTTGGAGAAATAATCATTCTATGATAGAATGGTAGAGAAAAGAAGAGAAATGTAAAAAAAAGGAAAAAATGGAAAGAAAGCTTTTGTGAACTTTACTGTCTTTCTGAGTATCAAACATCTTACACTTACCTTGAAATCGTATTATCTATAAATCATTGATATTCTAATAAATCTCTATAGAATGTGATAAAAGCAGTTACACATTTTTACACAGGAATTTAGAAATCTAAGCATATATAAAATTGTAGCCTGTCAATCCTTCGGTATTTTTCCTAATCTCTTGCTCAACCCATTTTTGTTTTCTTGTAAACCAACCATTTACTTGAGAGAGAGTATAGCAGTAACTGAAATTACATTAGAAGCAGCACATATCTAAACAGTAATGTTAAGCTCAAGTACCTACGTTATAGAGTAATAGTATCACTAAACTTTTCTTGTGAAGGGTTAAGAATATAAGTTTACAGACCAAAAACTGGAGAAAAAGAAGAGCTATAAGGATAACCAATATTTTGGCCCTAACCTTTCAAGGTCAGTGAGGACTCAGGATAGAACAGAACCTGTGCTATAACATCCTATAACTCAATGATTTCCCAAAATTTCTGTTCAAGGAGATTATGGAGCTACAGAGGAAAGGGACTGAAGATATACAGTGTACCTAAGGAGAGTCACCTAGAGAGAAAACATTCTCTTGGGTTTTCACAGAGAGCAAATTGGTCAAGCAATGGCTGTGATTCATCCAGATGGCAGACACTGACAACAGTTCTACAGTGCACTGAACATGGTTTCAAAGCAAATCCTGAGGGGATTTGACTGACCTTGGGAGGTACAAATGTTACATGTTTTGTTATGCAGGTCTTGCTTTAACTTGCCCCTAACCACCCAGCAGAAAAGTTTAACCATGAGGCATAAAACATAAAGCTAGATTAATATGGTGAGCTGTAAAAGGCTTAAATTAACAGCTTCCATCATCGACAGTTTCGCCAGTAACCCACTGTGATTATGGAACATTGGATTATGTATACAACTACTTTCTCTTAGTTCAATGAGAAGCAATTTTTTATACCAATAATGATTAGAAAATTAACATGTCTACACCCTGTGCTCTGTATAACTTCTAGGAGGACAACAATGTATTGTAGCAAATACTGGAAATGTACTACTAATGTGTTTTGAAACTGTCACATTGTTATTTCTTATTAAATGCAATAAAAAAGATGAAAAGAAATAAAAAAAGCAGTGCCGGTGAGATAGCTCAGTGGTCTATAGTGCCTGCTTAGGCAACCACAGGGAATGTGGTTTGATCCCCGGCACCACATGCTATGCCAGCACCACCCCGAGGGCAGGCTGAACAGCCATAGCATAAATAAATTAATTAATTGATTAATAGTTTTAAAAAGTGTAAATAGATAAATTTAAAAATAAAAATGAAATAGTTGCTATGAAAAAGAAGCAGCCATAATGCTTGAAGATCAAAAATTTTCAAAAGTCAAGATACCATGTCTGTATCTTGACCTCTGAATAACTACTATGAAGACAGCAATATGCAATGTATTAATTATTGTAACTGTCCTACTAACCTGCTTTGAAACTGTTTAATTACTATTTTTTTCTCATTAAAACGAATAAAAAGTTTTAAAAACAAAAAAGAAAGCATTTGTGAGTGGGAAAGGGAGGAAGGGTTGAGGGAGGGTAGTAGAATGGGAAAAAACGAAATTTATCACAAAAAGATACAAGTTCTGTATGACTACTGTGATCATGACATATACCTCAAATATACCAACAAAATCTGAATGGAAAAGAAAAAAATGAAAAGTAAGTGGAACTTAATTCCTCCATATTTCTTATCTCTACAGTTGGATCAGAAATTAGTGTTAGGGCCGGTCAGATAGCTCAGCAAACTAAAACGCTTGCTTAGGTACAGCCCTGTTGCTGGTGTTTGATCCCTGGCATCCTGTGCTGGCCCTATCCTGGGGGCGCTCTGACATGATGATTGAAACTGGACATGGTGGTACACACCTGTAATCTCAGGGAGGCTGAACACAGGTGGACCACTATGAGTCCGATCTTCAGAGTGAGGCCCTCCAGACCCTATAGAACCTGTACTAAAATTTTTAAAAAAGGGATTTTCAGTATGTCCTTTTTCCTTGATATTTTCATGTTGGAATAAATCATGTTCAGTTCCACAAAAATGATTGGTTTCTCAGGCACAATTGTGAATATGCATGTTACAATAGATAATTTTGTCTGTGTTCAGTTTTTGACATCTAGAAAAATATAAGCCCAACTTTAAAAAGCTCTGAGGTTTCAAAATTACATACTTTAACCTACCACAGAAAAGGCCCTTTTCTACTTGGACCTATCTTTACTCCTTCCTAATGGGTGTTACCCCTCTTTAGTCAAGTTTTTAGCTGGCACCCTATAATTGTCAGTTTGTGATAGCAGCTTTTTACCTAACTGACTTCTCTCCAGTGCTTCTCAGGAGCCACAGCACAAGCAGTGTTTCTAGGACTCATCTTTCCCAGTGTTAGAAAGGCTTCTGGTTTCTAACTTGCTCTTTTTCCATGGCTCCCTTTGATGGACCACTCCTGGTAGGTTATATGGTAGGTTCTCATGCAGTCAATCAGTGCTGGGCTAAATCTGGGACCTGAGCTATGCGGCTGTGAAAGAATGAAGTTTCATGTCTGAGTGCTTGGATAGAAGGGTGATGGGCTAAAAACAGCATGTGTGGTTGAAAAGTCAGAACAACTGTCCTGGGGCTCTTTGGGGGTCTGTGATGTGTCTACTGTCCTGTTGGAGAGGAGGAATTACTGCATGGAGAAGTGGTGGAGACAGCAGTAGAATTAGATGTGGAACTTTTTACTGTGTTCAGAAGGAAAAGTTTGAGCTCAGCTTCCAGGAAAGGGATTTCTACTTTGATGTCAACATGTGACAATTTCCTGGATTTCCTATAGCTAAAAATCTAAACTTTTAGTCTTCACACTCTACCCTGGTTTAAAAAAAGGGAGGGGGGTGCATCTCTCCACCAGAAGTAGCCCCAGGGACATGACTTAATGTTAGTAAGGATACCAAGTGATACAAAAAACATTAGGTTCTGTGTAGAAGAATGAAGTATAATGTGTTTTTGAAAGACCACCACTACAATAATGTCCCAAGCTCATTGATAAATGTGTTATCTGGAATATGCCAGGTATTCCATGGAATGTGCGATGTCTGATGAGTCACTTGATTTTGTTTTGGGGCCTTGCTGATGAAACTACTTTCTTTCACATTCCTGAATTCTCACTTCAAACAAGTTCAAAGCATACAGACACATTGGAAATTACCTTTTGCTTTTATCCCATCACTTATTCATAATTCTCTCATTTTATATCTGTATTTTCTTTTCTTCTCTAATTCGACCATCAAACTCTTCTGGCTGAGTGGTCTCTGCAAACAGTTGTACTCTTCCCTTAGCCTGTTTCTTCCTTGCCCAACTCCACCCTGACTTTTCCTTTTATCACCTTTTCCTTCTCCCTAGTTTCCATCCTTCTTAGGCTTTATTGTAGTTCCCTTCTGATTCACTATAAATTTCCTTCTCCTCTCAGCTATTCTTTCCTTTGTGTTATATGTATAGCTATTTCCTACATACAAAAAGATAATGACAGAATGAGTGAGCATCATCACCCTTTCCACTTTTCCAGAAGGGCAGAACATTGCCAGTATAGTTGAAGTCCCATCCACAACTATCCTGCATTGTCTCAGTCTGTTTCCCATCCTGTTTTGCTCTAGTAGGAGAAAAGATGCTCTCCTCAGACTCAGCCTGCCCAGTAATGTCTTCTTCGCTGCTGGGGCTGACATTGGCAGAAAAGCAAAAGGGGGCTATCCTGAAAGAACCCACGAGGGTCGTGAGGGGAGATGGACAAGCAGAGAGGATTACTTTTCTGCCATGAAATGTGGGCTGCACTCCTTTGGGAGCAGTTTTCATGGAAATGATCTTCTCTGGCTTCTTACACATATATGGATAAAGAATAATCTTATTTCACTGCGCAGCAAGATAGCCAAAACCTATGATTTGAAGTTTATTTTGGCTCACGGTTTCCATCCAAGATAAGCTGGCTCCAAGTCAGGAACTACATGATAAAAAAGGTTGAGTGAAGGAAAGTATTCCATCTCATGGCAGCCAGGAAGCAGAAAAGCAGAAGGGTGGAACCAGGAAGCCAGATACACCCCTCCAGGTTACATTCCAGTGACCTATTTTTTTTTACAGAATAGCAACTCTCACCTCTTCAGTGGATGAATCCACTGATGAATAGAATACCCTGATCTGATCATCTTCCCAAAGCTCCACCTCTGAGCACCTCTGAACACAGGATTTTTGGGGGGACTTTCTAGATCTAATTATGATAGTGTTCAGTGGCCCTTACTAAGCACCTTTTCAATGTTTGGTGCTGTGCTTAATAGGATCTTCTTTCTGGGATGTATCCTTGTGTACTTATTACCATTTTCTTCTGGGTTTAGAAACTCCCTTCTACTTTAATATGTATTTTTATTTTAAGGATGGCTTTTATCCTTCAAATTAAATATTTTTGTACCAAAACTAGGTGGCATATTTTATACTCTCTTCTTCTTAATACGTTTGAAAAGTTTCAGCTGCACAAAAGCTTGGGACCAGAAGCTTACAGACCTCAGCTATAGCCACAGCTCAGGCAGTTATCTGATGACCTGATGCAGGTTCCTTAGTACTGTGACACTCATTTCCTCAGTATGTAAAAGTGGGGGGATTCCTCAAGCTATTATTGAAATAGTATATTTAAGGTGCTGACTGCAGGATCCGGGATACAAAACTCAGCAACTTTCAGCTGTGGTAGCATGGCACTGAGCATCAAATTGTGATGTAACTTAATTTGAAACATTTGCAAGATGGAATATAGAGTTTGAAGGCTCTAGACTGGTACTCATAGGGCTAGGAGAAGAGAGAAATAGACTCTGACCTCGTAACTTGTGCAGAAAATCCCAGAAGAGGTATTATTTGTGAAATGTTACATTGTTGTAATGAAGGTTGAAAGCTCTACTTCACAGAAACCTGGTTTCCCTGTGGTCTTTTTTTTCAGCATGTCATAGATATACGTCCATTTCTACAGGAGGAATTTCCACCAATCTGTTAGTTCTCTTGCCTACTGCCAGATCGAAGGTGATTATGTATGTCATTAATCTCCACAGGGCAAGTCAGAAGGCTCTATACACTCCTAAGATCCTAATAATAGCTAAAACCACAGAGTTCTTTAAATAAGCTGTGCAGGTTGATCAGAAAAACAAGGTGATTGAAAATCAAGGTGATCTTTTCTGTCAAAGTTTCTTAAGCTGCTGATTTTCCTTGAGTTGTGGGTTGGATAGCTTCAATCCCATCTAGAGTACAAGAAAATGTTGCCTATGTCTTTTACTTAACAAATAAATAGAACTGAAGCCATTTTACATCTATATCTGTATTCTGCTTTTTTATTACTAATGTGTTATTTCTAACATGACAGTAGTGATGATGTAACACTTCATGAATAACTTTTCTTTCTATGGAATACTTGCACATTGTTTATCTTGGTTCATCTTCAGAAAACCTGGTTTACAGATTTTCATTTCTTATTCAGGGAGGTTTAGTTTTTTATAATAAACGTGTTCTTTTCATAAATTAGAGCAAATGTGTGCTTTCCATAGATGTGTTCTTTCTTTCTTTACACATTATAATCTATGAAGATTTTAAAATTTACCAGGCAGATGAATGCATAATTGTGTTCTGTATGGTTTCTGGCTTCTAAATGCTGTCAGTTTTATAAATATTCTCACTGGAAACTTTTGACACAATTTTTGTTGTTAGTTGATGACTATTTCCTCATAACATTAGAAACATCATTAAAAAGTTTAATAGAGTTTATTTTAAAACTCTTTAAAATCACAATGGTCTATATTAAAATAATGATAACTATTTAAGGATAATTATGACAGTGTAAATATTTATAAATGACAAGGTATCCAAGGCAATACTTTGATATCACACATCACAGATGAGTATTGCAAGGCAAATACTAATCTAGCCCAAATTATCTCATAATGCTTTCAGCATATACCACTCCACCTACCACATGATTATTACTCTTTTGTTTTGCTTTGTACACAGTCTTTTTTTCCAAGCATCTGCTGTAATATTGAGCTCATATAGAGGCATAATGGTTAACTGGCTGTTTAAAGTTACTTTTCCATAGGCACTTCTTTTTCTATCAGCATGTTATTATATGATGGAAATATTTACCATGAATATTTTCTCCCCCCACCCATACGTGATTCTGAAAGATACTTTTTAGAGAGCTCTGAGTTTGTGTCATACAGTGGAAAAAAACGTAAGGTTAAGAGTGTGGAGGTATCTATCCAAGCTTTGATTGGTTCCTACTTTAGACTGTTGGAAATTACACAAAATTCCTAAAAAAGAAAACCAGAGCCATGGTGGCACATGCCTATAGTCTCAGCACTTTGGAGGCTGAGGCAGGACAATTGCTGAGTTCAAGGCTAGCCTGGACTACATAGTGAGTTCAAGGCCAATCTGAACTACTAATACCCTATCTCCAAACTCCCCGAAAATAAAAAATAATAATAATAAAGAAATCAATGGATTGTTTGGGAAAGAATCATGTATGGCTAAAAAAAGTCAAGTCACACAAATTAAGTGTAAAATGATTAGTTGAGCCAAAGGTACTATGGGAAGTGAGAAAATGTTTTGTGAACTGGGAACTCATTATCATTTCTTTCTGTACACATAAGAAAGTCTTCTACTCCTATAGGACTCCAAGATTCTCTTAAAATTTGTGAACCAGAAGTAAGGTAGATATGAATCTATATATCTACTTATGTAATGTAGAAATCAACAAACTATGAACAGATAAGTATTTTGCAAGTATTCATAAAGTAAAGATCATTTCTTATTTTTAGCTCCTATTTGAGAGTAAAGATTTTCTCAGAAGTAGAAGGGCTTACAGGAGACCCCCTTGAGTCATCAAGTATTTACAAAGATTTATTTCATTTATGTGTCTGGAAAATAGAATTTCTGCAGTAATATATACTGGAATAGATATTGTTCATGAATAATAGAGAATCAAATATTGACTATATTAGTGATTTAATTCAGGGCCTTCACACTGAGTCATAGCTCTAGCTTTTTAATTTTATTTGTAATTTAAATTTTGAGCCAGGGTCTTGTTAAATTCTTAAGTTGCTCTGGCAGGGCTGGACTTGTAATCCTCCTGCCTGTACCACTCCATTTACCACATGATTATCACTCTTTTATTTTGCCTTGTGAACAGTCTTTTTTCAAGCATCTGCTTTAATATTTCACAGTGCTGGAATTCTAGTTGTGTGTGTCCATGCTGGGCTTTTGTAGGCTTGATACTGAAAATTAGAAATATGCACACATGCAAAAGATGGAAAGAACACAATTGCATAAATAGCTAAATAACTATTATAGTCTTTTGGTTTGCTGCTTAATAATCCAAGTCTCTCTTAAAAATGGAAAACAAAATGAAATGTGTTCTATGATCTCAGTTTCTCCTTTGTATATTGACTCTTTTCTGAGAAATGCAACAGAGAAACTTAATGCCCAATGGAAACTCCTTCCCTAATATCAAAATTTGTGTCAAGACAAGTTAGCACAAACTTAAGTCATTTACCTGCTCTGGTTAAAGCTATATTTTTAGTTTTGGCATAAAAAGCCTTTATTTCAGGTAGAGAATTTTTAGATGTTGATGTGAAGGTGGAAACATGTACTTTTCTTGAGGGAATGGGCATCTTTGAAATGGGAGCACCACCAAGATGAGCTGTCACTCCTCTGTGACTTACAAGTGTTTCATTTATCAGGATCATATGTACCAGAATACTCTGCCAGACTCATAAAAAAGATGGAATAACAAGTAAGTACAGATAGCAGGAGAAACATCTGATGGAACATGAAGTTTTATTTTATTTGGATTTTGCACACTAAAAGCTATAGTCTCTAGTAGGTAGATAAATAAGAAGATAGCAACGTAGAATAAAACAACATAAGTCATGTATGTTCCTTGAGATGTGAGAAATATGTAAAGAGGAGGAGGAGGCTAGACAGAAAATTATGAAAGTGAGCTGGGCAGGGTAATGAAGAGAAGCAGCTAATTGGAGATGATTGGAAGATGAAAACCTCTGGGGGAATGAGCTGCCAGAAGAGATGCAAACTGCAGGAACAGGATGACTAACGTTATCTTTGAAGAACAGTTATGGGATAAGGAAGGTCTTTAAAAGAAAACATGGAGCACAGAACTGAAGAAGGATGAAAAGAAATCATTCCAACCCCCATGTGTGGTAAGCACTAACAAGGGTAGACAGCCTCTTGAGTTTTTGGTGAAGCCAGTTAAATATATGTATTCCCTGTTAGTGCTTCTCATTATCAAAATGACTAGGAGGTCTATTTTTGAGGTTTTATGTAGGGAAGAGTCACTCTTGAAAAATTGATAATTTCCAAGTTCAGGGCCATTTTTATTTCCATGGTCTTTGCTTGCTATGAAGTTATTAGACTTGTTATTTGTGTCATATTGAAAAGTCTTTATACTGATGATCAAATAAATTCCCATATTGAAAAAGAAGCCAGAAAAAGCGCTGTACATTGTTGTAGTTATATTAAAATGTCAGTTATATTAAGCATTTATTTATTTATTTATTTATTTATTTATTTATTTATTTATGCATGCATGCAGAGCCAGGGACTGAACTCAGGCCCTTGCACTTGACAAGCAAGCACTTATTTTACTGAGCTATCTCCCCAGCCCTAAGCACTTTTAAAATCAATCAAGCATTACTTTTCATCATAACTTGATGGTGGGGATGGTTGTATATTTTCTTAGTGCTGAGATACTCAGTAAGTGGTGGTGAATATATACATACCAGCCACATCTAGGTAAAATTCTGCCCTCCCAGCCAGTGTGTGGTCTAGCTAACACTGCTTTCATGGGCCAAGCTGTGGTGCTGAGGTCTCTTAAAGGGAGTGCCATCCCTTGTCCTTTGTATTGTCAGAATTTTCAGTAAAACATTTGTCCAGCGACCCCTACAGCCATTTGTTTCCCTGGAGACGTTCATCTGTATGTATTCTGTGAGTGGGCTTGGCTTTCTTCTCCAAGTATGCTTTGATACTGTGTGTTTCATGAAAGCACAGAGATCTTTTGTTTACTGAGAAAATATCTACTTCAGAAATATAAGTTAGCATGGGGATTTTTGGCCCTGACCTTGAACTGTGGGAGAGACCAGAAGAGTTCAGACTGCAGCAGTCACAACGCTTAAGTAATTAGATGATCACAGTTTTCATAGTCATCTGCAGGTCATTTCTTTTCTGTGTGTCACAGGTGTAGCTTTGCTAAACTTGATGTAAGAACAGAAGGCTTTCCAAAAGATCAGCCCTTCATTACTCTCCTGAATCAGCATGGATCCTATTGGCCCAGTGTTACTGACAGAAACTTTCAGGGCTAAGGAACACAAGGCTATAGTGTTGCACATGACAATGACCCTCATTACCACTTAGCATACACAGTGTTAGACAGTTACTGCAGCTTTTTAAAAATTTTCATTTTAATGAGAAAAAAGATAAAGTATCAATGAAATAGTTTCAAAACAAGCTAGTAGGACAAGTATAATAATTAATACATTGCACATTGTTTTCTTCATAGTAGTTATTGAGGACATGATATCTTGCCTAAACATTATTAATACAGACCTTTCTTATCATTGAACTAAGGGAAAGTAGCTGTATATATATCCTATCTTGTATATATACATACACACAAATATATATATATATATATATATATATATATATATATGTTTTTTTAACAAAATGGTCCTGTATTTATATTCCTCTTTTTTATTTTGTTTTGTCAGAGATAGATGTTCCATTTCAGCTAGAGAAGCTATATTTGGAGAAGTCTTTAAAGGACCTTTTCATACTTGATGCCAGTCCAAATAGTATAGGTACTTGAATTCAGCAAAACAACCCAATATAGTCCAGTAGTCCATCATAGTGAATTATCAGCACAACTGACAATTATCTGAAGTTGTTGACTTGAGCCTTTTACAGATCAGCATATTAATATAGTTTTACTTTTTATACCTATGATTACACTTCTCTGCTAGGTGAGTAAGACCAAGTTCAAGCCTGAGCTATTTAAATGAAAATGTAACTTTTGCTATCTGATAAGTTCAATCCCCTCAGGATTTACCCTGGAACCATGTACAGTACCTTGTCAATCTTTTGTCTGTGTCAGCCATCTAGATGAGTCTCAGCCATTGACCAGTTTGCTCTCTGAGTCAGTGTATCTTAAAAGCTGCCTGTAGCTGTCAATTTGTGGTATTTGAACAGTTAGGGACATGAGTACTTATGAAAGAAGCAAAGAAAAGAGTTATCTGCATAGTTTCCAGAGAGCTAAGTGTTAAGTTCTGGACATGTGGGTTAAAAAAAAAAAAAAAAAAAAAACTTAAAGTGATTAAGACATGAACTTATAATAGAATCACTAGGTTATTTACCTCAGTTACCAGAAGATGTTTTCTTTTTTTCCTTAGCAATTATAATAAGTTACTCCTCTCTGAGTTTAATAAATACTTAGGAGCAGCAGTATTATTTGATCAAGTTGTAGGATGCAAATCTATTAGAATAGCAAAGAACCGTCTGTGCAGTCAATTACTCTTTTAGGGAAATGGGAAACTGAAATAAGTGGTCAGCGACAACAGCAGCAATATCTCAAAAATGATGTTTCCAAGGTAGGGGTTTCTTGGAAGACTGTATGTTTGTAAAGTCAGTTGATTGATGAGGAAGATTAACAGCATGGAAGTGAAGTAGAAGGGAATCATCATAAAGTACAACTTTGCTCAATGATTCATGAAAATAAATCTGTTTGATAGCAGAGCTAGAGTCAAGGCTCTCGTTTTCCATGAGAAATCTCTCTTAATTGTGAATGGCAGCATTAATTAATGAGATGTGAGTAGTGTTCTGTGGTGATTGAAATTTTGTTCAAATTTCCTTTCCTTTTTACTGGTTTCATTCTGGCTTGTTGGAAGAAGTTCTATGCTTTTCACTACTTGGGCTTGGTGTTCATGTTGAATGTTGAAATGTGTATTATAAAATGTTGAAAAGCATATCATAAAAACCCAGCATTTTCCTTGGAGTATTAATCTGCCGAGTTAAGGAAGACTTCTGTATTATTGTTTCTTTCTCAAAATAGTAATTAGATGTAAATGAAAGAAAAAAAAGTTCCAGTGTGATTGCCTTCTGGGTAGAACATGTGGCTTGCTGCCATAAAACATCTCTTTGATCTCAGAAATGATGACAAAGTATAGTTCTGATAGAAGGTTCCTCTGCCACACGCCTATTATTTAATCTTTTCTTCTTTTTCTCCACGAGGCAATTCTGTCTTAGCACTGTCAACCATGTCAGCTTCACTGGAATATCTCAAAACATCTGTAAAGCACTGATTAAAATAGACTCTCTGTTACTATAAAAGAAACGTGTTGGCTTTTTGCTGTCTCTGCTCCTGAAGTTGCATTTTCTGATCTATTTAAAGTAATCACGTATTCAAATCTCCTATAGTTTTATTCTTGCAGGATGGACGGGAGTATTTTAGTGATGCCAGTATAGATGGACAGACTGCTAGCCATGCTGTGCCACATATTTTGGGGTGGGTAAATAAATTCAAATCTGAAATCTGTGTGGCACTATCAGAGGAAAAGAAAACTTAATGGTAAAAATATAACTAGAGAGGATCACTATAACAAATAATTGTAGGGTGGAAGAAAGCCATACACAAGAAACCATGTGGAAGCCACATTCCCTTTTTATGACCACAAATTAGAATGTGGGGCAACCAGTTAACTAAGAAACATTTATTATCTCCTTTCATCATGCTTCTTCCCTGCCTTGCCCATTTTTCATTGCATCAGGTGTGTGCTGCCTTTGGATGTTTTAAAGAGTTATTAAATTGAGTCCTACCCTTCTTCATAAGTTTACAACAGCACACAAAAAGTGAGATCAATGGAGATGGAGAAATGCCAGCTTTATGACAGTGAAAGCGAACCAGAGAGTGATGGGTGGCCACAGAGGGCTTCCTGGTTTCCGCCTACTCACCCTTGCGGTCCACCTCAGGCAGCTGACCACATTTCCACAGCCCACTGCTAGGCCCTGCACTTGTCCTACTGTACTCTACATTCTTCTGCTCTGCAAGTCAGCTTCCTGTGCCTGTCCTCCCTTCTTCTGGACACCACTCGTAGCCGTGCTGGTGTGGGTGGTGGAACTCCTCCAGGAAGCATTTCCTTCCCGTTTCCCAACCTCTACAAAGTCTTCTACCCCCTGCTGTCATAAGGGATATGATAGCTTTTCTTTCTTCTATGAATGCTTTCATATTTTTGTGTACCCTGTTCCAAGAGCACTATGAAAGGGTCTTCATTTTCCAAACTTCAGCCACAAGACTCATCCCCAAACTGCCTTAATTCTAGCTTTTCTACCCTCCATTTTGTCTTGTGCACTTACTATGTGTCTTTCTCTCTGTCTCTCTCTCTGTCTCTGTCCGTCTGTTTCTCTCTCTCTCTCCCTCTCCCTCTCCCTTTCTCTCTCTCTCTCTCTCTCTCTCTCTCTCTCTCTCTCTCTCTCTCTCTCTCTCTCTCTCTCTCTCTCTCTCTCTCTCTCTCTCTCTCCTGTTATGTGTGCAGATATTTTCTCAACCTTCCTGGTTAGGTTATGAAGTTGGCTTGAATAGAATGGTTTCTTTTCTACCTCTCCTATACCACCTGAACCTTCTGTAGCTGCTTTCCTAAGGTGTATGTAGATGGTAGGGGCGTTTTAATCTGCATGTCATAGGAAACAGAGCCTTGGGAAGAACTCAGTAGAGAAAGTTTAATGAGGTGGTACAGTGCCAGGAAAGCTATGATGAGGGGATCAGGGGAACAAATCAAGTATAAGACAGTGTGTTACTGGACTCTATAACATCTCCAGAAAATACAGCTGGTGTTCTGTGACAGGTGTTGTCTGGCAGCCAAGCACTGTATCTCAGAACAGTTATCACTGGAAGAAAAGGCAAGGACTTTACCTTGTAACTTCTTTCTGTCTCTCATTTGTTAAGGTAATCTCAATGTTTGTTCTTTTGCAGTATTGGGGATGATACATAGGAATGCTGTACCAAGGAGTTACACCCCATTCTTGTTCGCAGTACAGAGATTGAATCCAAGGTCTTCACACCAAACTATATCCTAGCCTTTTTATTTTTGACTGCTTTTGAAACAAGTCTGTGTCAAGTCACCCAGCTTATTCCCACCTCCTGAGTAGCTGAGACTGCAGGCTTCCCTTGGGTTTTGCTATTTCCAGGTTTGTCACTGAGCTGTCCCAGCCAGCTCTGGGGAAGGCCAACTCCTACACTCCACAGCATAGTGCTTCACATGAATCTAGAACTAGTTAGAAGGGTCAAAGCTTTCACCATGACAGTTAAGTTGGACCAGGATGTCAGAGCTGTGGTGGTGGCTTGCACCACAATGGATTTGACAGAGGTCAGCCAGAATCATGACCTACAGGGAGACTGAGGCAGCTGGCAGTGTTGAGATAAGGCAGCAGCAACAGTAACAACTCTATGTTAATAAGCAGCCAGGGGAACAGTATAGGGAGACACAGAAAAATCTAAGAAAGCACCTAAGTCCAGGTCAATACAGCACCCAATAGATTGATGTTGGCTGGTGTTACAGTTTATATCTGGATGTTCCCCAAAGCCTCATGTGCTCATAAAAGGGCGTTTGGGGAAGTGGCTGGATCATGGAGGCTGGTATTCATTGGTGGATAAGTTTATAGCTAAATGGGATGTTAGGAGGTGCAGTGTGGTAGGAGGAAATGTTCACTAGGGTGTGGCCTGGGAGAGTCTAGCTCTCTCCTCCTTTGATCTCTCCCTGCTTCCAGCCTCCATACCAGGGGTGTTGCTCCTTTGTGAGGCCCCTCTGCCTGCCACCTACCTTGGAGCCAGCTGACAACGGACTGAGACTCCTACAAACTGTGAGCTGAAATTGGTGTCTTCTTGCTAAGGCTGTGGGTGTCTGGTATCTTGTTTCAGTGAAGAGAAAGTAACTAAGACAGCTGGGTAACAACATAATAAATGTTTAATCATTTTGGTTCTGTTAATTTCCTTTCATGTTTCTATATTCCTGGTATTGTTGAGAGATGCAAAGAGAAATTTAAAAGCCAGTTTAGGCTAAATATGTATGTGTTGAAGGATCACAGTAAATGAAGAATAAAAGTATGTAAGATAAAATTACTGAAGGAAGCCCTTTTGGAGGATGTGAGTTTTGAGGTGTCTTTGAAGGCTGCTTCAGGAATAAGAAATTGCCTACAAGGTTCTCATGGAACCCTAAAATTCGAGAAAAATGCCAGTTTTCGGGTAGATTTTGTATATCTGCTATGACGGTTTAGCCTCAACATTTTTTAAAATGTGAGAATAGTCTAAAAAATTGCTATTTATATTTAGCAAAATCCACAAGTATTTTTTTTTTTTGCCTTTGAGATTGAGAAAATTAAACTTGATGGTATGTGGTGTTGCCAAGGGAGTGGAGGAACACCTTCTTCCATCCACAGGAGTCTGAGAATCAGCAGAGTCTTTCCTTGGAGGTCAATTGGGCTTTTTAAACAAACATTTTAAATGCAAATAAATTATTGATCCATAAACTTTATTTTAGTTACAACTAGATATATGACAGTGTATTTACAATATTGTTTTGTTACACTTTTGTTTCTAATAATAAAAACAGGTTAAGTATATGTCAACAATAGAATGTTTAACAGTACAGTAACTAAAAAAGGAACATACATTTATGCTATATACATTAAAAATAGACTGATATGTACTGATATAAAATAACATTAAGGACATGCTGTCACAATGAGAAAGCTAATTATAAAATAGCTTATAATATTAGTGTCACACACACACAAAATCAATATATAGTATAGGGACATGAAAAGGCCTTATTTTTATTCTGTAAAATACTGCATTTATTTGTCTGTCTAAGTTTAAGAAGAAAAAAGCCCTAAAATTATCAGCCTTTAAAGAAGAATGATCGTTCACCTCTTAAAATGAGTCAGAGAAAAATTTCAGATTAGTGCTAATGGAATAAATAATAAGGATACATGGCAAGGAAGCCATAACTAGTTCTACTTCAGTGACATTTTACAGAATGTTTAAGATGAGACATTTTTTTATGAGTTGAAAAAAACACTGTCTTTAATTCATTAGTTCATTTATTTACTTAGTTATTTATTTTATGTATTTGGTACAGGGTCTCGCTACTGGAGCTTGGACTCAGAGTGATCCTTCTCTTTTTCAGCCTTCCCAGCACTGGGATTAAAGGCATGTACCTCCACGCCTGGTCTTGGCGTCTGGTTCAGTGTACTCAGAGGCAGGGTTGGCACATTATGTGATGTCAGGGACTGAACAAAGCACTGACTTTAAAAGGCATTTTACAGGCCATGATATTAGAAAATTGGGGAAGGTATCAAAAATTTCAGTGTAATTCAAAATGCCATTTAAAAGTATTAAATATATTCATTTACTGTGGAAAGACTTTTTTTAAAAAATAGAGTGATGTTGGAAATGGAAAATAAAATTTGATTTTATATGCATATTAAGAAATTGTGGGCAATATGAAAAAGTTTTACATAAGCATTTTGTTGCAAGGCTGAAACTGCAAGCTTGTCTTTGCTAACTTAAATGCTGACCCTAGGTGGAACTAATACAGTAATAAACAGTGTCTAGGATCAGAACCACCCAGAGTGGGGCCCCTGTCTCCCAAAGAGGGTCAGATTGATGGCCCCTTGGGCCATACGTGCTCCACCCTCTGAGTGTGGCTTGTTCTGCCCTTGGGAAGCTCTGCTTGTCACACAATTCTTAGTACTCTGTTGAAGTAAGAGCTACCTTAGGGAAGGGTGACCTCCAATAAGTACTAGGTGAACTTTAAAAATTGATTAAGGCCCAGCCTACCCCTACCCACCCACCCATTAAACCTTTGGGAGTTGGACCCAAGCCTCAGGTTGTTTCTGAAAGTGCCCCAGGAAGTTCCATGCACGGTGAGGACTGTCAACCACAGTACTCCCAGAACTCTACCAGATTTTAAAGAGCTTTGTCATGTTTTACTTATCTCTTCTCCAAGAATATCAACTCCTGGTCTTCATAGGAAATGACTTTAAACAACAATTTCTTAATAAGAAATCTGGTCATATACAATCATAATGACTAGGATTATATTAAAAAGAAACAGATCAAAATTTAATCCAGGACTATTTAGTTTGGCTTATATTTTTCTTTCTGTATTTTAATAAAGTTCATTAACTCAAAACTTTCAAGTTGGCTACAATGTTTCATAAGTATGTGAAATTAGAGATTTCAGTGACAGAGCCCTGTGTGCTGAGCAAGTACTTTTGAGTCTGCCATAGTTTTAAAATGATTTAAAAACAAACCTAAGACAGTAGCAGAAATAAATCAAGGTAAGATGCATATCTGATTTGATTTGGAGGGGGCATCAGTCATTCAGAGACAGCCTTCAAAAACAAAGTTGCAAATAGGAATTTTATGAAGAATTCAGCAGTGAGAAATAGAAATGATGATTACACAGATAATGTTAGACTCTAGCTTTTCTTTAAAAATCTACGCATCTCTCATTTTGTCTAGCAAGTTAAGGTAAAAATACCCTGGTGTTGACAGCTCCTATGGGGCTTGAGAATTTTATATTGTGAATAGAAATCTTGTTAAAGTTGGGATTCTTACTACTGCAATGAGAATCTTACAGGCCACTTGCAGGGTGTTGTTCATATTGCCAGAAAAAAGAAATGAGTGCAGTGCAGTCTGGATGCTCAACCCTTGAGTTTGGGATTAGGATGAAAATGAGGTGGCCTGTCCTGGTGCCCACAGACTGTGGCAACCATGGAATTGAGTAGTGACTTACAGATCTAGAGACCCTGCTGAGGCCAACAGGGGCATCGGAGCAGATGGAGAGGTTGGGGAGAAAGTGTCAAGAGGATCCCGACTTTTTGTCTGAGTGTGGCTGTCACAGGCTGCTCATCTACTGCAGGGGAGAGCTAACCAGTGCTTTGAGCTGACTATTGACAGTAAGCTGCCAGTTGGCTTTACTTTTGTTGTTGTCAGGGATATAAAACATTTCAGCTCAGTGTTGCTGGCTTTTAATGGAAACAGTAATGGTGGTCAGTGGTCAAGAATCTGTGTCTTTTTTTTTTTTGCAGTTTACATTTCTCTTAATTCTCTGTACACATCCACCTTTCTGACCTCCATCCCCTTGGAGCAGCCTGCACTCCTCAGCAGCACTTCTCCTCGGCAGGTGATTTAGGTCTTGCCTCACTTGCAGGCAGCTCTCTGAACATACCCCAGAGTGCTCCATCCATCTAATTAAATTTTGCGGTGCTTTAAGTGTGTGTGTGTGTGTGTGTGTGTGTGTGTGTGTGCTCGCATGTGGAGATATGTGGGGGGCTTGGTAAGGACTTGAGGAGGTCTGTCTCTGCTTCCCTGCAGTCATTCCAATGAGCCCAAGGGGAGTATTTCTTGAATAAGGCTTGGCTCCCTTTCTTTTTTTAATTCCTTTCAGAGAGTGCTCAGCTTGGTGAGGAATGAAACTCTATGCTCCATGGCCCCTGTCCAGCTGGGTACAATTCCAAACTGTGCTCCAAGCCAATACTAATTATATTCAGAGTCCTTATTAATAACAGAGTACACACATATATAGCTAATATTGAATATTAATTTTTCTGTAATAAGAAGGCTTGGCCATTTTATTGTGGACATGAAGCTGCCTTGGTATCTGTCTATGAAAATATTGGCCTAAAACCTCTCCTGTCAGGAGCTAGTGATGGTGCCCTCTGGCAGGAAGCTTCCAATTTTCTGGGACAGTTTTTCCCACATTCTTCCTAAGAAGCCTGTGCCCAGATCAGTGGCTTGGCAAATGGAACAAAACCTCCTGGATTTAAACGGCACTGCTAGAGAATCAGTGATCATCCAACAGGACCATAACAGATTCATTTTGACATTTCCTGCATTAGTTTTCCCAGATAAATCAATATTTAAGCTATTGTGAATTCAATAGTTTAAATCCACTTAAAAGAATGACAGCTCTTAAGAAGTGTTAGTTCCATGCATATGCATGATCCACATGCTGCCTGGTATAGTACTTCATGTAGACTCTTACAAGTTGGACTGAGGATTATTAGAAATCTTGCTTTTTAAGGGTGTTATTGCTTTTACTTGCAAATGATAAAAATCCTTTAAAAATATCAATTCCAAGCTGGGCGTGGTGGCTCACGCCTGTAATCCCAGCACTTGGGAGGCTGAGGCAGGAGGATTGGTGCGAGTTCGAGACCAGCCTGGGCTACAAAAGTGAGCGCAGGACCAGCCTCAACTGCATAGCGAGACCCTGTCTCAAAAAGACAAAAAAAAAAAAAAAAAAAAATCAATTCCATCAATTTATCAATTAAGTTTGGAAAGGGTCATTCCATATTGCTTCAGTGGCTCTTAGCTTTCCATTGAAGCCTCCTGCAAAGCTCTACCAAAAGCAGATAAACTCAGAATTTCTGTTACAGATTGTGAGCATCTGAGAAGTTAAATTTTTAGTACTGTCACAGAGGCATAATTAGCATGCAACATAGTGCACATATTCAAAATGGAGTTTCTTAAGTTTTAACTATGTAGTCACATGTGAAACCATCCCGGCATCAAGACAGTGAACATCATTGATGACTTTATAATCTGTGCCAGTGATTGCAGGTCTGAGAAATCCTGCAGCCGTGCCTCTAAGTCATGGGCTGGTCAGTGTGTAATTTGGAGCTATTTTACCCATGCAGAGGGCAAAGGACTCCTCAAACTCCAAATGTAGAGCAAATAAATAGTGCAGGCCTGGCCGTCTCAGGAAAAGGTGAAAATTAAATGGGAACTTGTACTAATTGTTCTAAGCTGGCATGTGGCTTGAAATCCTGTCAGTTCAATTAGAAGTCATTTTGATGATGGAAATGGAATGCCATAGTTGAACAGTATTCTATGTATCAATCACCTAACAATTTTGCGGGCTGCTTTTCCACTAGAGCAAGTAAAATAGTGCATCTTTATAAAATGACATAAAAATTCAGCTACATGCAATAATATTGACATTCAAAATCAGGGCATCATTTAAATGGACATTTTAGCAAGTGGAATATTATACAAGAAAATTATTTTATGAAATATTTAATGATTTGGAGAAGCTATGTTCATTGTGAAAAGAGCAGTTTACTAAATCAATTGTGATGAAGTATGGCATTTCTATACAGAACGATGAAAAACTTAAAAATATATTAATAGGCACAGACATAATCACACAGGCAAAATAAGTCTTGAAAAATGTACATGAAAGCATTGACAATTATTCCAGTAATGGAAGGAAATATTTTAATTTTTAAAAAATTTCTGTGTGTACATTTTATATTTTAAAAATGAGAAACACTTTTCAACATCAGAAATAATAAATGTTTTTAAACTCAGCTGTAGGGTCGGCAAGATGGTCCAACGGTCTAAAGTGCCTGCTTAGGAAAGCTTGGCAATCACAGGGACTGTGGTTCCATCCCCAGCACCACATCCTGCACCAGCCCCACCCCCAGTGCAGGCTGAACTGGTGACAATACCAAAAATAAAATAATAAAATCAGCTGTAAAAATTCCTCCAAAGAAAAATAAAATCCTGTCTAAAACAAGTCCAATCAAACTGGTGGATGACTACAAAAATCACTTACATTCTAACTCTGAACTAGTGTGTATCACCCAGTAGCCATTCACTGTTTCTAGAGAGATTTGCATAAATTACTGAAGCTAAGCAAAATAAACAAACCCCTGCTCAAGTTGGAACTAGTTCAGTTGCTTTTTCTTTCCAGAATCATCAAAGCAGATTGGTTTTGTTTATTCTATTAAACTCAAGTTTGAGGTTGCAAAGCATTTATATTACTGTTGAAGTGTGTTGGCATTTCATTTCATTTTGACTGACTCCAACTGTTTTTTTTTTTTTTTTTTTTAAGACTGGGCAATATGCAAATAAGCAGGTTTCTACATACAGGCTATTGTATTAGTTCTTTCCCATTTTAGAAAAGCTCCAATCAAAATAATGTTTTTTCCAACATGGAAGACACGTTACAGGAGTTTACATCTTTGTGATGAGCATGACACTACCGTAGGAATTCCCTGTGTCCCTCTGTTCCCCTCTCCCACCCCTCTGCACTGAGCTTTGGCTCCCTTCACTGTTTTTGCCAACTTGCAGCTTCATTCTGTTTCTCTTCATTGGGTCCTCAGTCTACATAGTGCCCCCACTCTCTGGGCTAACATCACTTTTCATCTCTGATGTGCCCTAGAATTACCATTCTATCCCCCTCCTTCTTTTCCATTGCCAACATGACATTGTTAGCATCTTGGCTAGAGGCGCTGTCTCTCTCCTCTCCACTACCTTAGCACCATGTCTGTCTTTCACTGCATCTGTGTCAGTCACTCCCTTCCTTTTTTCCAGTGCTAGGCAAGACCTATTCTTTTTTTTTCATAGAGCTCTCCATCTACCTCTGAATTCCTAGGAGCACAGCAATCTCTGTGGGAACTTGTGAGACGTGAGTACATCTCTTAACTGAACAGTATGAAGAGGTTTTCAGAGGCAGCTAGTTTTTTCATGGAACACATTTCCATTAAGCGTCCTGTGTTTTGTTTGTTTGTTTTTGCATATACCTCACATCTGGAGTTAACACAGCCTTTCTAATCTTAACTACAGTTTTCTGCCATATTTCCTTTCTGACAAAGTTTCAGAGGTGGTTTGTATGTTGAATTACTTCCCCCAAAATAGGCTATGTCATACTACATGGTTAAACATCCATTTCCAAATGTCCTCTGACTTAGGGATGTTTTTAGATTTGCCTGTACCTCAGTATGTCCACATATAAAATTGTTGTAATAACTACCTTATGGGATTATTGCAAGACTAAAAGAAGTATTGTTTGAGAAGGCCACAACCCTGCATCTGGACCATTGTGGCCCCTTAGAATTCTGAAATGCTTTTTCCTTGGCTCCTTTTACACCTTCAAGAAGCTGCACCAATGTGTGATGGCTCAAGTGGCTATTAAGTTTATGAGAGTCCAACTAGTGTGCCAGCAAACTGCCAAATCATAAGTCTTTATGAGCTGGGCATGCCCTTTTACATCACAGGTCACAGATATAAGTTCACAAATGCCAAGGGTCTATCTCTTTTCTTTCATATCAACCATGTAGTCTGTGCCCAGATTTTTAAATAACAGAAAGTATACATAGCAAGTATTAAACAGCAGAAAGTATTCATGTGCTTCAAACGCTATGCTGACAAGTCACCCACGTGTTCATAGCCACTGCAGAGGGAAGGTAGAGAAAACAGCATTTCCTTATTTTCTTGGAACTGCCATCTTTTCTCATCTCCGAAGCCAATGCCTTCTCACAGGATTTACAAGGGAAGAAAAGTCTCACTGTTCTAGAATTGCCAGGGAACGTTCCAAACCTTACTTAGCCTTCTTCCTAGCAACAGATCCAACAGCCTCCTCCACATTTCTCCAAGGGAGCATTGCTGTTATAGGGATTATCATTTTCTGCCACCTACTAGCCATACAGCCTTGGGCCATTAGTCCAGCTTCTTTGCTTCAGCTTTCTTCTCTCTTAGGTGGGTCTAGTAAAACTATCCATATTATAAAGTTGCTGTGAGAATAAAGTATATGCCAGTTGGGTTAAGCAGCATCCAGAATGGACTAAGTACTCAGTACGTGGCTATGTAAGCATCTTATCAGTGAGTCTGTGGGTTTAGGGGAAAAAATGCCAACTAAGAACACAAATCATATGGAGTCTTGACCTTACTGCTGACTAGCTATAATGAGTTACTGAAAAGTTATCAACACTTATTTTTTAAAAAATCTGTCAATACTAGAAAAATGCTGAGGGACTGGGGATATAGCTCAATAGAATAAGCACTTGCCTAGCAATCACAAGGACCTGAGTTCAGTGCCCAGTTCCAGGAAGAAAAAAAAAGAAAAGAAAAATACTGAGTTTTCAGTAATAAGTAGGATTACCTCTGTGACTAATGGAAATTAGTGACTAATGGAAATTAGCATGACTAATGGAAATTTGTGAAATCTTACATGTAATGCATATGTTTTTTAATCAGGTTCCCTGAAGCTCTGCAATTCTGCTTAGAGTCTGGCCAGGGAAGACCAGGAGCTTCCAATTAGAGCAGCAAGGATGGGCAGGGTTGCTCCGGGCCGGCACACTGACCATCTGAGAAACAGCAGCTTGACAGCCAGACAATGGTGGCAGTGAGAAACTCAGACAAGCAGACACAAAAACGTAAAAAGCCTTTCACTATGGGGCTTTTTACAGTAATGAGAGATCCCATGAGGCTTAATGAGAGATGAATTAGACAAAGCAGCTGAGATCTTCTTTGGAAAACAATTTCACTTTGGGAAGGGTATACTAGATGGCCTAAAATGACAGATTCTGCAAGTCTGTATGATTGCCTCAGGGAAGGTTGAAGCAAACTTAACTCTGATTTTACAGTATCTTTCTCAAACATAACTTCTTGGTCTACTGTATAGGTAATTACTCTAACTATAAAGTTCATGTTACTAATTGTCTCAACTATAGCTTTCTTTCTCTACTGCTGCTGAAACCTAATTCTCTTGAGTTTTACAGTTCCAACCAGTAAAAGCTAAAACCTTTTTACAGCAGATGAAATACTTGGTCATGTCACTTTGTGAACCTTCTGTATTATCAGAATGATTTGCAATCATTTGTAGTATTGGTAATTATTAATGTTCAGTAATGACCATGGCTCAAAAATAAATTTATTTTCATTTACTAGATTTGTTTTTCACCACCATTGTACCGTGTAGGGTGAGTGTTGCTCTATGTGGTATGTATGTACTTTGTAGATGAGGTGAAAGTGAAAAGCATCACAGATATTTTGTAGACACACAGGTGGGAAGTCCAAAGGTTTTGTCAGGTTGTAAAAATGGGCCAATGTCTAAGAGGATGGACTCTTAATGAGGTAGAAATGAAACCTTGTCTTGGTTCTATTAAAAAAGACTACAGAGAGATAGTTGAGATACTTATCATCAAAGGTATTCACTTAGGACATCCTTAGGAGGAGAGATTTTTCTGCTCACTGATTTTCTGTTCTGTTTGTATATGAAAAGTTGGAAGATGTCACAGTGGGAGGTAACTCCAGGGACCTTTTTTAAAATTTTTAACAATTTGAAATTTCCATTAGTGCATGTTTGCCAAGCACGATGAATATATTTGTCATGGGAAGTTGGTACATATACCAACATACACGAACTTGCCAGGTATTTGCATCTTACTCCTTTTGGCTTCCCCTTTTCCTTTCCTTCCTCTCCCCTTCCATCCGTACATCTCCTTCTTGTCTGCACAAGGTCTACCTCCCTGTTTTCTATCATCTGTCTTTTATTTTGCTCTTTAAATTATTTATACTTTGTACTTTTTGTAATATCTATTGTACCAAGTATAGTACTAACAGTTTCTATTGGTTTATTGAAAGGAACAGTTAATGCTTAAATTTTTTGAACAATAACTTTGAAGACAACAACATGTTATATAACATCCAGTGTTGATTTCCTAACATCTTGTTTTGAAATTTGGTATCTTTCTTATTGTTATTTTAAAATCTCTTTAAAAGAAGATGCAAAAAAAAAAAAAAAATCCCTGGGCCAGGGAGATAGCTTAGTCGAATAAGTGCTTGTCTGGCAAGTACAAGGTCCTGAGTTCAATTCCCAGTACTGCCAAATAAAATGTTAAAAATAAATATAAGTAAATAAAATTAAATTTACAATGTTTAAAATTATTTATACTTTATGTTTCTTTTTTTTTTTTTTGTGGGACCAGGGTTCAAACTCATGACCTTGCACTTGCCAGGCAGGCACTTGTGCCACAGAGCTATCTCCCTAGCCCCTGTACTTTATGTTTCTCACATAAGAAAATGTAATATTTAACCTTGTCTGTCTATCTGTCTGTCTGTCTGTATGGCTGTGTTTTTGAGACAGGTCTCACTATGCAGTTCAGGCTGATCTTGAGCTCACTTTTGTAGCCCAGGCTAGTCTTGAACTCTCACTGATCTTTCTGCCTTGCCTCCCAAGTTCTGGGAATGTGTCACCACGCCCGGCAACCTTTTCTATCTAATTAATTTTACCTAGATTATGGTCTCATGGTGTATCCATTTGACATGCTGGGAAGTACTCTACCAATAACTGATACCCTAGGCTTTGGCTTTTCTTTGTTCTTTTATTTTGAAGTATAGTTTTGTAAAGTTCCTGGGGCTGGTCCTGAGCTTGAAATCCTCTTGTCTAGGGCAGACAGACTTGCATACAGTTACCCCATGGGGCATCCAGCTGTCTCTGAGGTGCCCACTTCTGATTTAATCATTGGCTGGCTCTGCTGAAACAACAGCTTTTCTGTGTTTTTCTGAATAGTGGGCTGTGGACAGTTTACATTAGAACTTGAATGTGGACGTGGCTCTGAGGGATATTCACTGAAACATAAGGTACTGAAATATTCAATTCCATGTGAAATTCCCTAAGCACAGAAGGAGACATAGGTAGATAAATGATTGGATTCAAGGATATTCCAGGCTCCTTCTACCTCTCCATATTATGCTTTTTTATTTTTTAAAGAGAGTACAAAATACTATTGAAACAGAAAAATTACAAATGATACAGAATTTCACAAAAAAAATATTAATTTCACAGTATTTGTTGTATTGCAGTGCTGTCTTCAAATTACTTGTTCATATCAAATATATGCATGCAAAATTGGAGGAAGAAAGAAAATAGAAAGGAACATGTAAAAAATTAAGATGAGAAGGACAAAAAATTGAAAAAAAAAAAGAGATGAAACAAAATAGGCATTAAATACTCTTTTCCAAAGACGCAGAAATCCAGTTACAGTTTACAAACCATCCTGCTTACGTATATATAAAATTGTTCCACTCCCTCGCTTGTCTTTCTCCCCAACTTGAATAGGTTCATTCACTTTTCACAGTATCTATTATTCCTTTCATTTTTTTTTTAATTCTGCGTCATGCTTATTTTTTTTAGTTTTTTTTCTTTTTTATTACTTTTAATAAGGGATAACAATGTGAGAGTTTGAAAACATGTTAGTAGCACACTCACAATAGTTGACACACTGCATATTGTTGTCCTCATAAAAGTTATACAGAGCACAGGGTGTAAACATGATAAATTTTCTAATTGATATTGGCTGAGAAAAAAAGAAAAGAAAGAGAAGAAGTTGTTCTCTTTGAACTAGGAGGAAGTAGTTGTATACATAGTCCAGTGTTTCATAAGTGCAGTGGGTTACTGGTATGGTATAGTTAGGATATGCCTAAAGTGTTAGAAATAAAAATGCTTTCATTAACTTCTTAAATAAAATATATATCATATATGAAGTATTTGTAGACGAGACCTTATAGCCTATAAAAAAATACTACTGAAAAAAAAAAAGCAAATAATGTACCTAATGCAAATATAATGGAGCAGCAGACTGTAACAGGAATAATTCTTAAAGGTGATTGAAGATGAGTGCAACAGAGTTTGGAAAAATGTGTCTAAATCAACTGTAACTGATATTCTGGGGAGTTCAGTTGGTTTTTAGACTCTAATACTGAATGAACTGATTTAGTGATGACTTGCCTGATAGCTCTCTGAGCTAAATTCTCTAAAATAGCATAGTTAAATTTTAGCATGTAATTTTTGGGGAGTGTGTGTGTGTAGAGAAAAATGAAAATCATCCCATAAAATGTCAGCCCTCTGTCACACATCAGAAATTAGTTATATACTCAGACAAAATCCAAAAGCACAAGCAAGACTTTGAATTCTTTCACTTCCACTTTTCAGTGTGTTGACACATAGAAGACAGAAGGCAGGACAAAGTAGCTTTGCTTCCAACCTGCTGAGTAGCTGTGTTCCCATGAGGCAGTGCACGATCAGGGCAGGCTAGCTTTGTGAAAACCTAGGAGCACCATTTTGGAGACAAGATTAGTCTCTCTTGGCCTTAATTTCCTCAATATAAAGTGGAGATAATGACATTACATAGCTCAGAGAGTATGTTTTTGGTACTGACTCTTCACTTTCCAGCATCTGGAAAGTTCTCAGTCTGACTGAGAACAGATCTTGCTGAATTGCCCAAATGGGCTTGAACTTATTCTCCTGCGTTAGCTTCTCAGAGTTCTGGGATTTTAGGGTTGCAGCACCACACCTCCTCACCTGCTTAGAGTTCTTTTGAGGATTAAAGCACTTCTTGGAATACTAACTCATACAAATTGATCAGTGATTTTGCTTCCCAGAATGTCATGACCTTTTTTGTTCTTTAAGGGATAGGGACCCTGAGATCATGCTTTTCTCTGCCCAGAGAGCCAAGAGCACCATCAGCCAAGACCATTATCACCAACGTGATGTGGCTGTGTATTCTGATTCTGTCAAGCCTTACTGAAACAGATTTTTCTGACCCCAGCTCCTGACCTGGTTTTGTTCTTCCCACACTGGACTATTGCCTGCTATTTCTACCTTGCTTGAACCTCACTTACATGACTGTATTTCTCCATCCTCAATTCCTTCCTCCTAAAACCTTGGACATTATTTTATAAGATTTTAAAATTTTGAACACTATTAACTTCCTATAATAATAATTATTATTATTTTAAATTTTGGGCCTCACTAATTTTCCCAAGTTGGGATTAAATTGTATTTATTTTTACAACAAGTGATTTATCAGGTGCTAGAAGTATAGAGAAGGTTGAAAGAATCATCAAAGATCACCCTTGACTTTCTTTTGATAAATTGCTGATGCTTGGGTGTCATCCTACCTGAGATCTATTATACTTGGCCATGGATTTATTTGGCTTGGATGAGATCCAACCGTCAGTATTTTTTAAAAACTCAGCCCATACTGCTAATGTGCAAGTAGAGTTGAAGAATACTTAGCAAGCTCAAGGTCATACCGTTAGTGGTGGAGTTGGGTCCTAAACACCAGGTTTCTGTACTTTCTGCAAACCTCAAATTCTGACTTAACAGAGTTTACCTGCACAGTCCTTTTATTGATTGCACCTTTTCTCATAAAGATAAGGTATTATGTAAACACACTCTTCTACTTTTGGCTTCTGTTTAGTTAAGGTTTCATTCTGTGCAGTTTTATCTTTACTTTATGTCTTTTTTTTTTTTTATACTGGCTTGCCTATACTGTAATTGTATTGCTGAGTTTCTCTGTGACACTGCCCACCTTGATCAAATACTAAGTTCTTCATTGTTCTTCCAGCCTGTGTTAGATTCTCTCCAGGCACAGAGTGAGTGTTGATGTGAATGTAAAGCATGATGTATTCCCACAACGTGTTAGGGTATAATTCAGATCAAGTGCCTTTTTTTCTCTCTCTTTGATTTATGTATGTGGTTATTTCCTGTTATTTCGTAGTAATCCAGTCTTCTCTCCTACATGGAAGTATAATTGGAATTATGTTACTTTTTTTTCATTAACTGTTGTCTGCAAATTGCTTAAAGTTTCTTAGGCCTATTGATATCCTTAAGTGCAATAACACTTGGTTAAAACTTATCATAGGATTTCATGTCTATTAAATTCCCATTGTCAGTTTTAGTAGGATAGGAAAAGGAAATGTCAGCTTAATTGAATTAACTATTTACAGATCCTCTGTTATAAGTGAGGTTTTTTTTTTTTCTCTTTTAGGAATCTTTGTAATAGTTTACCCTTGTCTGCTGAAGACTTTGACCAAAGCTGCTCTTAGCCCTTGTGTGTCCTGAGAAAAGGTTTGCCTCTGAAGCCAGGGAAACATTTGGGAGAGTCTCAACCTGGTGGATCCTCTAAAGGTGAGATTGAATTTGTTTTTTACTTTTCTTTAGAAAAAGTCTAGCTTAACTTCCAAAATTTATCCTCCAAAGAGTGAATAGGGAATAGGTTACTTAAAATTGTCTGTAAAAAATTGAGAATTTTTGTTTTGGGGGAGATTTTTTTTTAGCAGTTATGAGGGAAGTCAACTGAATATTTTGACCCAAGAGGAATTCATTTGAAATGGAATTTTGAAATATGAAGACTTACTTTAACATATACATGCTATTAAAAAATCAGTTACCTTTCAAGAAAGTTCTTGGGACCAGGGAAATGGCTCAGTAGAATAAGTGTTTGCCTGGCAAGTGCAAGGGCCTGCATTCCATCCCTAATCCTGTGGGGGGAAAAAAAGTACTTCAAGGAAGTTCTTATATATTTATCATATCTGTCAACCTCAATATCTGCTTTTATGAATCAAATTATATGACTTAGAACATTTTAGGAATATGAAATTTTATTGTAAGTTAAAACAATTGTTGTGGTATTACTATCAAATATTTATAACCCTCCAAAATACTCTTCTATCCCCTAATCTGTTTTCCCCTATTCAGTTATTTTTACTTCAGTTCAACAAATTTTGCTAGACTCTTCAGAAGCAGAGGTAGTCTTTGCCTTCAAGGAAAAAAATGAAAAAAACAGACCTATAATCAGATATAACCAACTCTAATATGATATAAGTCTACTGAGGCTACATTAAAGGACAGCTGCAGTCTCGGAACAGGAGGACTGTGTGTATTACAGCAGGCTTCCTGGAGGAGCTGGCCCATGAAATGACTATTGAAAGACAAGATGGAGTGGAGGAGGGCACCATGGGCAGGAAGAGTGGGTTAGGCTGTGAAATCCAGATGTGAAACTATTAAGTTGTCACAGGCTGTTGAACCATATACTGTATACTGTGTGTGTGTTTGTGTGTGTGTGTGTGTGTGTGTGTGTGTGTGTGTGTGCGCGCACAGGAAGTGTAGAGGGATGCTAATCTGCAAGTCATTGGCATTTTAGTTGTGTCTCCATGGAATGAGCAGTGAATGAAGTGGAAGGAAACAAAAGACTGAAAGAAGGGAAGAATTGTTTGGTAATGATCTGGGGAACAGAGAAGATGGCTAGAATTGGGCTAGAAACAGTGTAGAATAGGGAAGGAAATTTGAAGAGGCTAGAATATGCTGGATTTGGGAGATGATGGCAAGTGGGCAAATGTTAGGAACTGGGATATTTTGGCTTCTTGTTGGGATGCTTGATGATGTCCTTAGATTTAGGAGAGCCAGAGTTATTAGTGGAGAAGGAAGCACTTTGAGGCATAGATACTAGAAGTGTCCACCAGGTAGCTGGAAAGTGTAAAGTAAAGGTAAGGAAAAGGACTAAGAATGGAAATATGGACCTGGGAATAACAAACTGTGTAGGTCATCTTGCTACTACTGTGATAAAATACCTGTGAAAGCTAGTTTCCCAGGAAAAAAGTCTTGTTTTGACTCAAGGTTTCAGCCCTAGATATTTGGCCCTGTGTCTTTTGGGCCTGTAGAGAGAGAAAAACAGCATGGTGGGGAGGACATAGTGAAGCAGATCCACCTGCCTCTCTGAAAGCAGAAAGAGAGGAAAGGAGGGCTGAGCTCCGCCAGATCCTCCTCACTGCAGCCTGGCCCCTCAGCCTTCAGCGTGTGAGACTTTTGTGAACATTTGAGATCCAAACCCTAATACAAGCAATAACTAGAAATATTTTTGAAAATATAAATTTGAATTTGTACTTAAACTTTCAATATTATCTGTTCATGTACTGAAGACACAATCCAATGCATCGATTTATGCTGTTACATTATCTGCTGTTTTGTGTCTGTAGTTATTGGTCTTATTTCTTTACATAATAAATTAGGAAGTACCACAGGGACAAATATGATGACTTTCAAACTTGATAAAGTGGAATCGAAAATAGTATTTAATAAATAACATAAAATCTAAAATCTCGGGGAGTCAAAGCCAGTGCTGTTTTCCATTTTATTTACAACATGTAGAGAAATTAGTTAAGGTGCTTTGCTTTCCATGGTATAGTCTTTCTGAGTATTAATCATGTTTCTTGTCAGTTCCTCATTTTCCTCGCCCCACAGTAGTTAAGCATTGCTGATGGGAGGCTGAGCCAGGTCTTGCATTCTTCAGTGGGGTGTTCCCCCACGGTCCACCCAGAACATGGTGAGGGGGTCTGTATAACAGAGGCTGCACTGTTCAGAACAAGCCCATCCAAGTTGGACTTTGGAAATTTCAGTACTCAGAGCCTTCTTTGAGCGAATGCCATGGGTAAAAATTTTAAATTCAAATAATACTCACAATAGTGCTATTTTGAGTTAATTTTATTTGATTACTGTGGTCTTAATTAGCTTAATGACTTTTCTTTAAGACTTTGGAAAATTACAAAATCTCATTTTACTCTCAATAGTCAACTTCATTACTATCTTTCCATGAACATTAAAAGGAAAAGTTAACTGCAAGCAAAACTGAGTAATTTACTAACAGTTGGAGCCAGCACCCTGATCTCTTGAAACTCTGGCCTTTTGACTGTATCATTGTTTTATTCCAAATCTTTATTGGACTGTGAGGTTATTTGTGTGTCTTAAAATAGAATTAAATTAACCAGTTTACACTAATGGCACTTACTTAGAGTTAATCACTCAAAATTCAACACACAGGTTTTACTTTTATACTTGAACACTTGATTAACTCTTTTTTAAAAAATAACTTTAACATGGTTTTTGGCTTGTTATTATTTATTTCTGTACAATAGATTGGAATAGAATCAAGCCACCTGTAAATATTCCAGTTTAAAAAAAAAAAAAAGATAGTCATCAGTGATTTCAAAACCAATACTTTTGAGTAGATGTTATTTCTGACTTGGTCAATTACATTGCAATCTGTTGTGGATTTTATGTATGGAAAATGAATTTATGGAAGTGCTGAACTATTATAACTTAGAATGATGGCACATGCACTCAAGTTGTAGGTGGTCTCCAAGACAATGAATCCTTTTCTAAAATTTACAGAATGGTCAGTCTTTGCTGTGAAATCAGTGGGCTATAAGTCATCAGGATGTGTGTACAAAACATGATTCACTCATCCTGAAAGCTACTAGGAGCAGAAGGAATTTCCACTCCTTTATGTCCAAAGGACAAGGAATATTCACACACACACACACACACACACACACACACACACACACACACACTCTCTCTCTCTCTCTCTCTCTCCCTCTCTCTCTCTCTCTCTCTCTCTCTCTCTCTCTCTCTCTCTCTCTCTCTTTGTCATACTTTTGCTCTCTCTGTATCTCTTTCTGTCTTACTCATATATTTTGGGTGATAGAGACATATTAATATAATATCTCCAAAACCCAAGAGCTTTGATGGTATTTGTTTCTGGAACTGACAGTGAAACAGCTTGTTATAGATAAGGGATAGGACCTGTGTAGACTCACTGTTTGTCATATACTAACAGTTTGCCCTGCTTGTGCCTTGCCTAGCTGCCCTGGGCAGATCAACAGTGTAAGCAAGGTGAACAGATAAGGAAACTATTGCATGCTGTGAACACAAAATATGATAGAACTCATCTTTCATCACTGTTGTTGGCCTGGTGGTGGTATCTTCCACAGGTGGTGTCTAACCATGGGTGTAGGGAAGTATAAGGTGCAGCAATATTAGGTGGCTACTGTCTACTCAGGTTCAAGTGCCATTATGAAAACAAAGCAACATATTAAGTTTTTGTTAGCTTTGGAGTTGCCTTGTAAAAACATCTAATTGGAAATACCCCTCAAGACTGCCCTTGTGCTCTCTGGTCAGGGCACAGAATTCTGCAAGATAAGGGTTGTGTGAGAAAACTCCTATTGGAATATAGAAGCCACTGGTAAGTTTCCAGGGTGACACTTGGTTGAGCAGTATTCCAGCAGACTTATAGCATATTTAGCTATAAAATGTATTACCATCATCCCTTCTCTAATGTGGGACTTTAAAAAGAAAGAGATGAAATGCTGAGCCACTAACTTTTGGTACAAATTCAATCCCACCGTAAAGATCATAGACTTGGCATCAGCAATTTGTAGGGCATTTTGGTGGAGGACAATGACAGCAGATGTTTAATCAGATAATGTCCTGCTGCTGTTGAACTTTCACTCTCCACTGCCTTTTGTTGTTTAGATAGTTTGGAAATCATTCTTGATTCAGGTTTATCATTAACTTTTGAGCCCTAGCTATTTCACTAATATCTTGCTGCTCAAGTTAAAATGAGAATGGTAACTGGAGGATTTATTTTTGCATTAGTTGATAGCATAGTGAGCTAGCATAATATGAATTAATGACTCATCCACATTTTTCCATAATATAAGCTGGGTTCATTAACCCTTGGGAATTTATTTAAAATTTATGCCTTAATAAGCCATTCTTACCAGTTTTTGACTTTCTGGATTTTTAAAAAGCTTCTATGTAATGGGGAAATAGATAACAATAAACGATAAATATTTTTATCTTAAACCTTAAAAGATTTTCATAGTTCTCCTTAAAAACTGGAATAATACAATAGGATTTTTCACAGTCAGCATAGCATTAGTGCTATTTGTTTTGGACAAGGACTATCTTGAGCAATTGTGTCTTTTAGTATAATTTGGAAAATGGTATCTAGAATGAAATAGTAAGGATTAAAAGATGATTGAAGGGGCTGTGGGGGATAGCTCAGTGGAATAAGTGCTTGCCTGGCAAGCCCAAGATCTTGAATGATCCCTGGTACCACCAAAAAACAATAATTGAAGGTATAGAACCACTAATAAGTTTTATTCACCCAGTGAGAGAAACACTATTCATTTAGAGAACAGCTGGATTATTATTCATAGGACTACTCAGAAGTGGCACTTTCCACTTCAGTAATAAGTATCTGTTTGTAATATTTCATGTTACTCTCTTCTGTTTCCTTTTTTACTATCAGAATTTTCTTATTTTATTTAGAATCATGCTAGTATGTGTGTAAGATAGAGAATGTAAGACAGAAAAAGAGATAAAAGACAAACGAGAGAGAGACTGAAAATGGAAAGAGATATTCCTCATGCTCTACACTAAGTCAAAACAACAGTTGAAGTTGCTTTCTCTTTCCAGTCTTATGTCTTTGATGTCTCTGGTATTAGAGCTCCATGATCTGTTGCTTACTGATCCTTAAGCAGTTGTAGACTGTCCTCAGTCTTCAGCTAAAGATAACTGCTTCGCCCACAGTTATGCCATCTGCCCCAGAAGAGCAAGCATTTCACAAAGCTCTTGCCCCACTTCAGGATGGTGTGTAGGACCTGAAGGGTCTGCTGAGCCTTTTGTTGTGACTGTGCCATGGCCTAACCTCTCCACTGTCTTGTCTCAGTCTGCATACTCCCCTGAAAGTGTGGAGCTCAAGAGCCCTCCCCAATAAAATTCCTGTACGAAAATCCTCATCTCACAATCTGGTTCCAGGCAGTCCTGGCCTGCAACAGCCATCATACCTGCACCATGCAGTGCATGTGTGTATGAGTATGTGACTATCTCTTTATTCTATATAAAAATAAAGTGTGCCACCTGAACCACTTGTTTATACCAGTGGAAGTTCTCTTTTGACTTAGATCTTGTCATGGCATTGTTAAAATACTGAGGAGTGTTGCTATGAAGGGCTTTGGAACGACAGTAGGAACTTTGGAGAACAAATTATTTTTCAATCAGCTAATTGCTTAGAGATAAGATTCAATAATGGATGTAGAACTAGGTTTTTAGACTAAATGCTGTCTTAAGATAGTGTTAGAAGATAAGAGGAATCCAGGGAGAAGTTTCTAAATTGCTAAGAGACATACTAGATTTTGGATTTCCTTTTTGGCACATCTTGTCAAGTAGTAGCAAGCAGCGATAGCATGGTGTAGATGGAAGTGCACTGGACTACTGCAGCACCTACAGGCGATTGTTCTTCTCTTCTGTATCCATGTTGGTAAGGTGTGCTTTGCATCTCTAGTTCCTGCATCCTAACAGAGATGTGGTCACAGTACAGTGATCTCCTTTCAGGAAAATGGAACAACCAGCAGGTTCACACCTACCAGTACAGCTTGGAGCTCTGTCACACCCAGACCTAGCACAGCTTTGCTTTCCTGTTCTCCTGCTGTTATCATAGACAGACAAATTTTATTTAAGATTTCATTTAATGAAATGAATCCACAATAAGTTTTGAACTAAAAAAAAAAATTTAAGGTGATTCCGATAGACCCGTATGCTTTCAGTATTTTCCCAGTCCACTCCATGAAATACCCTGTTTCATTCTTTCTGCTACTGCCAAGCTATAATGTTTCATGTGGTTGCATTATCTCAGGTGGAATGGAGAACATAGTCCTTCCATGGGTTGTCTGTGACTCTATCCTTATTATCAAGCTGGCTTGTCACACTGCTGGAGTAGTCCTCAGTGTGCTAGTTCATAACAATGGCCTTGCTCTAGGTATTAAATATAGTGCTTGACATTGTATGATCACATTACACAGCGATTTGAGCTTCAGATTTCCTCTTTGGGACTTTGCTCAGCATTGACTGTTTCTTCTTCAAAGCTATCTAAACCCCCATTCTCCTCTTAACCACACCTCAGACCACACTTCTCCTCTGCAAAGCCTGATGTGCTCATTCTAGCCCATGTTGCCCTATCCCGTCTCTGGAATTCCCTCATACTTCTGGGCATTTGTCATGGTCTACCTGTCACTTTCTACATTGACATTGTGGTGCACCAAGTGCTGTGAATGCTCTCTGTGGGCACCAGAGAGTACTAAAGCAGTCACACTGACCTTCAGCCCCCCTCAGGAAATACAAGTGCCTTAGTCACCCCAGAAAGAATGTTTGCAGTGTAATATATGCATTGGCTTAGGAAGGTCGATGCATTTTGGAAATGAATTTTGGCAATGTGGATGGAAATAAAAGTGATTTGTTCTTCATGTCTCCTTAAGTAGCAACATACTAGAGCACAAAACATTTGCTTTGGAGCAGGTGATAGAGGTTTTAAATCTGGTTCTGTCTCCCACTTGGGATCCTTTTCTTTTTTTTTTTTTTTTTTTTTTTTCAGAACCCAGGATTGAACTCAGGTTCTTGGGCTTGCCAGGCAAGTGTTTATTCTACTGAACTGTCTTCCCAGCTCCTCAGGGTCTTTCTTAAAGTTGTTTACCCTATGTGTTTTTACTGATGATAATGACACTGTGATTCTTTGTTCTTTGTGCCTCACAATAGCTTCTTGCTTAATTTCAGCCTTGCAGATGCTTAGGGCAAGCTGATATGTGTCAAATAAGAAAATGGCCTTGTGGTATGCCCCCAACTGTAGTGTGGCAAACCACCAGCCACCAACTTAGATCACCTGGCTCTTGAGCTAGCATTCAACATCCACATTCCTTCCACCAACTTAGGGGCATCACAGCGTTTATTCACTTGTAGAATCTCAGTACCCCTCCTGAACCAGAATATGCATTTTAACAAGAAGTCCTGGGGTTCATATATACTTTAAAGTTAGAGAAGTGCTATAATCTCTGAGGTACAAATGCAAGGTATTTTACATTTTTACCTGTCATGTCTTCAGATCTCTTCTGTCAAGTCTGTTCCTTTGATGGGGTCTCTAGTAGTTTGATAGATTTTTAGCTACTTTCAAGTTTTCAAAAGTTGAAATACAGTCTAGTTAGTTTTCAGAACTTTAAAATAATGGAAATAAAAACTTTCTTTTCCTTTAGCCCAGCTTATGCCCTTCAACATTTTTTTTTCTTTCTTGTCTGCCTGTTCTTAAACCAAATGTAACGTTTTGGTTCCCTATTCTTGGTAGCATAGCATTACCATACTTATTCCTTAGACGTTCATTTGCCTCAGCCTGAAGGGAAATTCAGAAGCAAAAACCAAGGACACAGGCCAGCCAGGTAGGTCAGCAGGCTAAAGTGCCTGCTTAGGCAGGTGCAGGGACTAGGGTTCAATCCCCAGGGCGCTATGCTGGCCCACAAGATGGCAACTGCGGTTGGGTGTGGTGGTGCACACCTGTAATCCCAGTGCTTGGGAGGTTGAAAACAAGAGAATCACTACAAGTCCAATCTATGTAGTGAGACCTATAAACCCTGTACTAAATATGTAAAAAAAACAAGGACATACATATCACACATAAAATAATGAAGGAATCTACCTTCTCATTCATTGTGTTTCACCAGAATAGTGAACTAAGGATG
>PVJA010009768.1:0-59701 GCA_004027025.1 Myocastor coypus
AAAAAAAAAACAAAAAAAACAAAGTAATTTGCTTTTGGCTGGCCAAATAACTGAGCAGATTAAAGTGCCTGCAAGCAGGTGCAGGGGCAGGGGTTTGATCCCTGGGCTTGCTGTGCTGGCCCTGCTCCCAAAGCACACTGAGATGGCAATTGAGACTGGGCATGATAATGCACACTTGTAATCCCAGCTCTTGGGAGGCTGTAAACAGGCAGATCACTATGAGTCCAATCTAGTAGTGAGACCCTGAATACCCTGTAGATCCCTCCCTAAAATACAAAAAATATATGAGCAAATAAACTAATTTGCTTTTATTTTCATAGTTACAAAAGATAAAGATTTGAGTATTAGGATTTTTTTCTAATATGAACTTTTAGTGCTGGACATTTCTTTTAGCATTGCTTTAGAGGTATCCTACACAGTATGATGTGGTAATTTTTATATTCATGAAATACAACCTATTTTCGCATTTTTTACTTCTGCTAACAGAAATTTGTTATCTAGAAATCTGTTGTTTAATTTAAAAATATTTGGGGACTTCCAAATTTCTTTCCATTATTTTTATCTAGTTTAATTCTTCTATCATCAAAAAATATACTCTGTGCAATTTTTGTTGAGGCTCATTTTATAGCTCAGAATATGGCCTACCCAGATAAATATTCTATGTGCATTTTACAAAAAAGTGTATTTTGTTATTGTTAAAAATACTTTATAAATGCCACTTACATTAATGTTTTAGCAGTGTTGTCAAGATTTTCATAGCCATATGTTCCATAGACTACTTAGAAATGATTGTCAGTATGCAGTATAATTGCAGGTTTTTTTGTATTTCTAGTTTTAGTTTTGTTTTTACTTCATGTATTTTGGAGTACAACTGGTAGGTGACATACAGTAAGGAATGTGTGTGTGTGTGGATGTGTGTGTGTGACTAAACTAGCTTTTATTGTGAGCCAATGTCTCTCTTTACCCTTGGCAATATTCCTTGTTTGGAAGGTTTCCTTTTTTGATATTATAGCTATTTTTCAGCTTTTTTAAAGAGTTCATTTAGTGTATATTTTCCCATCTTTCTTTTTTTGTGTGTGTAGGATCGGGGTTCAAACTGACGACCTTGCACTTGCCAGGCAGGCACTTGTGCCATGGAGCTATCTCCCCAGGCCCTGTTTTTAATGTATGTATATCTTTGTATTTAACAGGTCTTAGTAGACAATACATAGTTGGTCGGTTTGCTTCATGTACTATGACAATCTCTGTGTTGTAACTGGTACAGTTACATCATTTATTTAGCATAACTTTTTCTACTTGTTCAGTCTATGTTCATTTCCTCTTCTTTTAAAAAAACTTTTGGATTGATTTTGTTGTTGTTTTTACACCCATGCTTCCATAAGATTTGTTAGCTGGTCTCCCTAGAACAGGTGTTGACACATTGTTCCTGCAGTAGATGAGAGGTTTTAGCTCTGAGAGCCATATGGTCCCTGTTGTAGTGACTCAGCTCTATGTGGCTTGAAAGCAGCCACAGATGATGGGTACTGTACATTTACAGATGAGTGGGTGTACTTGTGTGTCAATAACATTTTAGTTATAAAAATAGAGCAGAATTTGGCTCACTGGCCAAAGTTTGCTAACCCTTGCCTTAAAGTTTATATACACATTTTAATTAATCATAGCTTACCTTTCTTATACAAGCATGTGCCACTTTAGTAACAGGTTACATACTGGCATTGAATGAACATCAAGGTGTACTTACTAAGATGACTAGGACATCATCAGACAACATTATCTTGCAGGACTGCCACTATGTATGTCATTTGTTATTGACTTAATCACTGTTAAGACACACATAACTGTAGTCTAAGCATCTTGGAATAGTACACTTCCAATTTCTACCTCCATCTTTTGTGCTGTTATACTTTTATACAAGGTACCATATTAAGTTTGTGATATTTTCATATATGCATATAACATCTTTTGATCATATGTACCCTTTATTACCCTTTCCTTTCCCTGTCTTTTCTTCCTCCTTCCCAACTTTTCACTTTTTTTTGTATAATTGGTAATTTGTATTTGAAAGGGTACTACTAATGTAGCATAATATCTATATCCAGAAAGGGACACAGTGTGGTTATGCCTGTCCAGTTTGGTTTGCTCTTGGGAGGCTTACCTTCAGTGTATACACAGACTAGATTCCTTCAGCATTATTTTGTGTTTAGGTTGCAGGTGAATTTGCAAAAAGTATTTTTTTCAATGTCTATTCCACCCTAAGCTTTTGGCTTTTTCTTTGTACCTGTACCTGAGAAACTATGTCTGTCCATATCCTGCCTTATCCCAATGGCAAACTCACGCTGCTTACGATCTGGTTCCTGGTGACTTGGTATCAACATGTACAAATGAGGAGTTTTTGTTGTCCTTGCCCAGTTTCAGTCTGAGACAGGCACTGCAGCCCCATTTTCAGATGCAGAGTCCCTCTGTGCTTTGGCTGTTTTCCTGATGGAGTGGATCTGGTGGTTGCTCCTCTTCCCCATGCCCCCAATTTTCTGCTCTCTCCCAAACTGAAACAGACAGTTGCTTTCTTACTGGGGGTGACAGAATGAGACCTGTACCACAGTGAATTCTCACTTCTATTCTGTGGGTTAGAGGTATTCAGATGGAGTTTTCTATATTTCCTGCAAAGATAGAAAGGACTCTCTCTGCTTTTGCTAGTCTCTAGACCACTGCCCCACCTCTTTCTGGTAAGTACAAAGACAGCATCCACAAAGCAGTTTCCAAGTGGTTTCGAACTCTGTTTGAAGCTCTCATTCCATAGTTTTACATTAACCCAATTCAATATTGAATAATATGTTTAAGTAACTTCTAAAATCTATTTGCATGCCAGCGAGGCTTTAGTGCATGCCCTGCTCAGGGCAAATGCTGCTTGCATATCCTTCTTGACTTTGAGACAGCCATTTTTCCTTAGTGGATGACCTGTTATCTCAGCTTTTTATAGGATTCATAAACAATGGTGATTTTGTAGATCTGACTTTTTTTTTTTTTTTGCGGGACTGGGGTTTGAACTCATGACCTCGCACTTGCTGGGCAGCACTTGTGCCATGGAGCTATCTCCCCAGCCCCCTAGATTTGACTTTTTTGTTAAGTTAAAAGCATACTTTGTACGTATCTGCATCTTTCTCAGAGGCTGAAACTTCTGGATTTTCCATAATAGTAAATCTTTTAAGGATATCTTCAATTCTATAAATTTAATTTCTTTAACAGATATAGGGCTATTCTGATGTTTTATTTCTTCTTGAGTTAGTTTTGGTAAATCATGTTTTTCAAAGAACTTGTCCATTATGTCAACTGTAAATTCTTATGTTCTCTATAATATCATTTTAAAGTGTGAATATTCAGTCTTTGAGCTTCAATTTAATTTGCTTTGTCTATGGTTCATGTAATGAAAGGCTTATAGGGTTTAAGTTGACTATATTAGTATTTGCTTTTTGTATTTTCCATTTTTTTTTATCCTATACATTTTATTTCCTACCCTCTTCTGGCTTAAAAAGCATTTTATTATATTTTATCTATTATTCGTTTAGTTATAATATTGCCTTTTTTAAGATAAGGTCTCACTGTGTAGCCCAGGCTAGCCTCCAACTCATAGTGATCATCCTGCCTCAGACTCCTGAGTGCTAGGATTACAGGTGTGAGCACCCAGTGACATTTTTATATTTTTAAAAACAAGATGTATATTTTGACTTATTATGGGATCTACCTGATCTGTTCAAGCTTAAATTGATACACTTACCATTTAAACAGAAGGGCCTTAAAAATTTTAAATAGAAGAACTTAAATAGAAGAACTTAGTATACCTCTTAAATAGAAGAACTTAGTATACATGTGCTAATGAATCATGTGTTTTTGCTTTTATTTGTTTAGAAACACTATTACATTGTCTTGTTTTTAATTTTTCCTTACCTTATCTTTTGAAATATATAGCCAGTAAGTACAAAATTCTAGCATTTACTGTGTTTAAATCTCTCTGGCTGTCACCATATCTACTGAAGAATCCTCCTGTTTTCTGATTCTATGTTTTTTTTTTTTCTCATTTCATATCAGGTTGTAGGATATTCTTGACCTTTCTATATATTAATAACCACTGTTCTCTTATGCACTTCTGAAGCACTGATTGTTTTATTAAAATTTTAGCAAATTATGTTACCCCCTCGATATATAACTTATTTCTAATATGGTTAGCTTTTCATGATATAATTTATTTAACCTTAATTCTAAAGTCCTTTTAAAATATAGGCCACATTGAGCAAGGTGTAGTGGTGCATGCCTGTAATTCCAGCACTTAGGAGGCTGAGGCAGGACGATTGGTGTGAGTTTGAGACCAGCCTGGGCTATAAGAGTGAGCTCAAAGCCAGCCTGAACTGCACACTGAGACCCTGCCTCAAAAAGACAAATATATGCCATACGATTTTATGTTAAAACTATATATATTTAAAGTATAGAGATGGGCATGGTGGCACGCACCTGTAATCCCAGCTTTTGGGAGGTTGTAAATCAGTGGATCACTACAAGTCCAATCTAGTAGTGACACCCTGCACACCCTGTATTTCCCTAAAATACACACACACACACACACACACACACACACACACACGGTGACCACCCTTGACCCAAAATGCTCCAAATTAAAACCTTTTGAATGTTAAATGAAGCCCTAAGTTGAAAATTCCATGTCTGACTTCATATAGTAATCACAGTGAAAACAAAGGCACCCTATAAATATGACATAAAGTTACTTTCAGGCTAAGTGTACATAGAATGTGAATGAATTTTGTGTTTAGACTTAGATTCCATTCACAAGATATATCATCCAAAAAATATGAGAAACCATGGTTCCAAACATTACAAATAAGAGGTAAGGATCTTTTTGTCTCTCTCCCCTCCCTTCTCTTTTCTGCCCCACAACAATTTTTGTTTTAATCCATTAATCTACCAGTGTACATCTAAGTTATTTACATATCTTGGTTGTTGTAAATAATACTGCAATGATTTTATGTTAAAAGTGCAGATATATTTTGATTTCATGTCCTTCATCTGTATATTCAGAGGAAAAAATTTGCTAAATGTAGTACTTCTATTTTTCTTTTTTCTTTTTCTTTTTTTGAGGAACTATTGAACTGTTTACCATGATGGGTATACCAACTTGCATTTTTACCTGCAGGAATACAAGGGTTATTTTTCCTTCTGTATCTTTGTAAATAGCTTTAATCTGTTTTATAATATTCTTCTGAACAGGTATGTGGTAACAGCTCAATTTATCTTTGATACGTATTTTCCTAATATTAGTGGTGACAAGTAGCTTTTCATATACCTGTTATGTCATTTGTTTGCTTTCCTTAGAAAAATGTCATTTGAGACCCTATGGCCATTATAAAAATGAAATTGCTCATTTTTGTTATTATATTCTGAGTTCCTCTTATACTTCAGATATTATTCTCATTTGACTTATGGTTTGCAAATATTTTAACTTGTGGGTTACTTTTTGATAATCCCACTTGTCTATTTTCACTTTTGTTCCTTGTGCTTTTGGTGTTCTATCTAAAAAACATCACTCCAGGGCCTGGGGAGAGAGCTCAATGGAATAAGTGCTTGCCTGGCAAGCTTAAAGTCCCAAGTTGGATTCCTGGCACCACCAAAAAAAAAAAAAAAGTCAAGGAACGTCATGTTTTCTTCGACTTTACACTTTCAGACCTTATGTATAAGTTTTCAGTCCACTTTGACTTCTATGTACAATGTAAATAAAGATCCACTTTCATTGTTTTATATGATATCCAGTTTTTTCAAAATTATTTATAGAAGAGATGAGTCTTCTGTTGTGTATTTATGGTGATCCTGTTGAAGATTAGTAGACTTTAATATATTTCTTAGCTCTTGACTTGTTCCATTGGTTTTTGTGTCTGTTCTTAATGCCAATACCATACTATTTTGATTACTATAGCTGTATAATATACTTTGAAACCAGGAAGTGTGATGTCTTTTTCTCAAGATTGCTTTGATCAATCAGTCTCTTATTGTTCAACATGAACTGTACAACTGCTTATTTCTATTTCTTTGGAAAATGCCAACAGAATATTGATAGGGATTGTGCTGTATCTATAGACTGCTTTGGGTAGTACTGAAATTTTAGCAACATTAATTCTTCCAAAAGAAGAATACAGGATATTTGTGTCCAATTTCTTTCATCAATGTTTTATAGTTTCCAGTGTATAGTTCTTTGCATCACTGGTTATCAATTATAAAATTTCTAATGTCAACAACCATTCTGGAACTCAGATTTCTGTATTTCTTACAATGGCTAGCAGAGGGCCAGGTAATCACTAAAACAAATTTATCAAATAAAAGGGTCATATTTTCACCATCTATATTTTACAGTAATTTTCCATGCTGAAGATTTTGGGGACAAGCCGGGCGTGGTGGCTCACGCCTGTAATCCCAGCACTCGGGAGGCTGAGGCAGGAGGATTGGTGCGAGTTCGAGACCAGCCTGGGCTACAAAAGTGAGCTCAAGGCCAGCCTCAATTGCATAGCGAGACCCTGTCTCAAAAAGACAAAAAAAAAAAATAATTAAAAAAAAAGATTTTGGGGACAGATACATTTCTGCTTCATAAATCTTGTGTCCAAGCCAGGTACAATGGAGCATGCCAGTAATTCCAGATACCCTGGAAGTGAGGCTGAGGCAGGAAGATTACAAGTTTGAAGATAGCCTGGCCAACTTAGCAAGATTCTGCATCAAAAATGAAAAGGGCTAAATATGTAGCTCAGTAGCAGAGTGCTTGTCTAACATGTACGTATGTATCCCTGTGTGTACACAACCAAAAAACAAAAGAAAAAAATGTCCAGATTGTAAAAGGTGACCTGCTTACCAACTTGGAGGAGTTTTTTCTTTATTGTATCCTATTTCTGTCCTTTCTTCTTCTAACTCTTACAGTTAGATTTTATAGATACTTGCCCTTAAGGAGGTATCTACCAAAACCTTCAGTATAATCGCACAGAATGGTGAAGTGTAGCCTTGTCCCTTCACATCTCTTCTGTCTCATGCCTGAACACCTGAAAATACAAAATATTGCCTTTCCTGACCAGAAACTTGAGAAGCTGAAAGCCAGAAGGAATTGCAAACTATGAGAGTGGAAATATGGAAATCCACAGGGAACTTAGGTAATGGAAAGTCAATGAGGTTGGTTTGTGAGTGTGTGTGTATGCATGTGAGTGTGTGTGCACTGTGTGAATATTAACATCAGAAGACAAGAGATTACAAACTAACTTTTATATATCTGATGGAGAAAAAAAAACTTCACTGTAATTATATAAAACATTAAGTGAAATCATTTTCATCAGTAATCTTTTACATCAATTTTTCCAGTACATATCATTGCATTTTAATAAATGGTCAGCAAGTACCATATTTGATTATACTATTCATGCTCACCATATTCAGTCTCCACAATCTATGACTTTGTATGGCATGTTATTCTCACAATTTTTTTTTTTTGTAGGACCAGGGTTTGAACTCATGACCTTGTGCTTGCCAGGCAGGCACTTGTGCCACAGAGCTATCTCCCTATCCCCTCTCACAATTTTAAAACTGAGAAAGAACATGTTTGTGATTTCTCTAGTGGGTAGGCTTGTAGATCACAATATACTGGTCACACACTTTACTTGCCTATTAAATAATAAATGTAAAATTTTAAGAAAAAGCAAGCATTTAGCTTTCACCAAATTCAAGTGTGAATCATCACTCTGGCATCACTCTTACAAAAAGGCTTCAGGTTAGGTTTATTCATTCAGCCATATCACATAACTAGTGGAAAGAACGTGAGTCTATATATTCAATTACATTATTCAATAAAGAAAACATTGATCATCAAGATAATATGTGCTTTAAAATTAAGACCTTTGTCTTACAAATGTAGTATCTTAAAATCAGATTTTTATTTTGGCAAGAGCAACTAGTTGTTCATTGCTCAGCCACCTCCCTTCACAGGAGAGTTGCCAGCAGGGAGAAGGCATCTTATTTATCCATACTGGAAGTCACAGAGGAGCAGGTGTCCTATGTGTTTGTCCATCACTGTCCATAAAGGGGTGGAAAAGCTTATCTTATTCTGAGGTTCAGGACTGGAAACTGATTACAGATGGTTATCCTTCACCCTAGTCTTTATCAATATAAATCTACTAACCCTGTTGCTTATTAGGTTGGTGTATAACTTGAATAAAGAAGATAACTATTACTTATTTAACCTTTTCAAAGATTCCACAATTCTTGCTAGAGATCAACTCATTCTAGCATAGGAAGGAAGGCTAATTAAGTGTGACATAAAGTGACAAATATGAGATACTCTTAGTTCAGTGATATCCTTTACCAAATATGTTTTGAGATACAAAAAACTAAGAATTTGGATAAGAACCCAAGTTCCTCATCTTTCCATCTGGCAAAAGGTCTCTGCTTCTTGATATACATTACCACTTTAAAACAGCGAAAAAAGTCCTTTTCTAAACTAAGGGGTTTTATGTCAAAGTTGGAAGTTCTGGCTGCTTAATTTTTGCAATAGTAAGTTACCTTTATAGGTTGGGACAGTGTCCAACTTTCCTTTTTTAACATGTTGTCTTTCCAAAGACCGAAGTATTGCCACAGGCTGCACTTTATAAGATTTAAAGTCTTGTTTGTAGGTAGTGCCAAGATCAATCTTCCCCTGTTTTGGTTTGTATTCTTCTGGTATGTGGCGAGGTTGTCTCACTATTTCATAAGGATGATAATCTGATCTGAAATAAATTTGAAACATAGCCCAATACATTCTTTCATTACAATTATCTCAGTATTGAAATGTCAAAGTCTGTTTCAAATTGAAACGTCTAGAAAGATACTAAAATTATAATAATTGATGAGGTATTTGAAAGAATTGAGTACCTTTATAAGGCTCTATCTCATGACTGAACAGCTTGAGAAAATATCGAAAGAGTCCTAGCTTTTAAAACATCAGAGATCTTCAGTTAACTTGATTTCAAACAAATAAAATCCTCAAGTAATTGAGTTTTTTTTTCTAATGTGGAAGGAAATCTCAGGTAAAAGGCTTGATTAACCTCCAAAATATAGCAGTATCTTCCTGCATCTACTTTTTTCTCCCGTGCATCTACTTTGTCAAAATCCTGATTCATCCTGAATAAAGACTCTCATACACTGTTTAGGCATCCTTCCTTCCTGTTGAAGTCATGCTGTCTTCCTGCTCATTGTGAAATAATCTGTGACTCTGCAAGAGTGATCAGTATATGGTAAGGGCAATTCATTAGCTACTATTATTATTATTTCAGTGTTAGCTACATTATCCTGAGTCCTCACAGATTCCTTTTCTTCTGCATTTTGTTGGCCATGCCATCATTTCAACTATCTTACATTAATGAAAAATTTTCACATGTTGATTAGCTAAGAAGCAGCAGCAGCTGCAACAAAACCACACTGAATCCCCTATCTTTACAGTATGTTTTCCAAGGGCACATAGTAAACACACAGTAAACATCTGGCACACTTGGGGAGTTGAGGGAGTTATGGGAGCCCTTCTTCAGTCCTCTTCACTCTGGGTTCCAGGAGTGTCACTCTCCCTGTGCAGTTCTACAGGTCACAGAGACTCCATGTCATTAAACACATCAGATCTCTCCAGTCCTCATCTTACTTGGCTTCTCCAACAGTATCTGACACTAGTCCACACAATCTGTTTCCAGAAAATGCTCCCTTCCTGCCTTCCCTAATACTGTTTGGTCTCGTGTGTAGCACCATTCACATCTATCTGTCTTATGTTCTACACAACAGTTTCCCAAGACTGAAACCACACACTCTCCTCTTAACCAATGTTTAGTAATGAGGACTACTCTTTTACTCATAGCTTCAATTACTACTTCCTCAGAAATCACTCAAATTTATCGTTCAGCCTGAACCTCTTCTCTAAGGTCCACTTGACTGGTTACAAGACCATTCAACACTCCACATGCTCTGACAAAACTCACTTTCCCCCAAGAAACCTAGTCTTTTTTTATTCTTGCCTGTGGTAATGAAAAGCATCATCTCAGCTTGCAGTCAGAAAACATTTGCTCTATAACACCCTCCCCATGCATACCAGTTCTGACCCCTGTATCTCTCAAATCTAATCATCTTTCTCCAACTCCACCACCACAACATTCAACAGTATCATAGGGGATCATGTGAATCACTGTCCCATAACTCCCTCAACTCCCTAAATGTGTCTAATGTTTACTGTGTGTTTATTTAACTCATGTACCTATTTTTCTCAAGAAATGTGAATTGTTCTTTGCTCTTTCCAAACACCATCTATTAGATAACAGACTAAAATGCAACTCAAAAGCAGAGAAATTACGGAAAGAGGGGGTGAAAGTTTGGAAGTCTGCTTTGCTGATCTAACACTGATCTGACCAGATCAGTGTTAGAATGCGTACCTCCAAACCCATGGCAATTCTTTGTGCAGAAGCAGTGAATGCTGTTTCATTCATCCAAGATATCCTACACGTGCTATGTTCTAAATCTTCCACCTTCTGTGCAGACTTTCTGCTCAGTCTGGAAGTTATGAAAATGTGCTACAATTATAATGTTACAGGATTGAAAGTCTTCTACACGTTCAGATATCAGCTCTTTACCTGGTAATTTCTTCTGGCATTATAAGAAAGTATAGACTGACACCTATCCCTTGTTTCAACTACAGATAAATCACCATGAAGGAGTCAAACAACAGTTTTAAACTCTTACATTATGGTTCTGAAAAATTCTAGTAGTTCCTCAGTCAATATACTGAGGAGACCCACTGTCTTCCAAAGAGGTGACAACTTAAGAAACTTAATGCTTGGTCTTTATAACCATTTTGTGAAACTAATGATAAATAGTATCAAGCCGCTTCCAGAACTTAGAGGAATCTTCCCTAGACAGAAAACATGGCAAGGTGTCAAGGAGCCTTTCCTAAGGGATGACTAGGTTTAAAATTACAAATTGGATGGGTATTAACTAGCATTGTTTCTCAAAAATAAAACTAGGCCTTGGGGTCGGGGAGATGGCTCAGTAGAATAAGAGCTTGGCTGGCAAGCATAAGATCATGAGTTCAATCCCTGGCACTGCAAAAATAAATAAATAAATAAATAAATAAATAAAGCCAGGCCTTATATTAATTTTTGCTGTGAAAGACAAAATAGAACTTATTTTTTCAGAAAAAAAAGGCCTAGACATAACCACATGCTTGTGCACGTTAGTCATGTGTTGTCTTCTCCAATTGCTCTTCCAGAAGTCTTAATCTGTTTACACACGTATTTAACTCTCATCCAAAATACCTGCTTGGATACTTAAAAGTACTTAATTATAATTTATATTATCATTTGAGTATTGTCTATTTATGCTTATATATTATTGCTTTATAATCCAATATATGTTTTGTGTTGCAACAGACATGCTAAATGTGTCCACCAGGCTGACCGTCTTAACTGGGACTTATCTGGGTGTACTGCTTATGTACAAGCATCTTGAAAAATCATGATCAGGCTTATTTTCTGGTTGTGTCCTATTTTGAGGGAAATATGGTCTCTAGAAGGAGGTAAGGTAAGGGAAATCTGGCACTCCAGGAAATGAAAAATGGTCTGAGATGGGAGCATAGAAGTGATAGGATACTGCAGGGAAAACAATCCAGAAGCAAACAGTGAATTAAATGGTTAGCAAGTGGGGGGGGAAAGATGTGTGTCCAGGTAGACACAAGAAAGTACAGGGGTACTTTAAATAGGGATTTGATAGGACTAGACTTGCATTTGATAAAAACTAGTTCAGCAGGTTAAATTAGTGAACATAAATCAGAGATGCAAAACCTAGAGGCAAATGCCAGGCATGACGAACTGGAAGCCACTGTGTTCCTCTAAGTGGTTGTGTCAGTGAAAGTACAAAAAAACGAGGTATTGCCCAAGATCAAAGTATCAGTATGGCGCTGGAGATTAGGCTCAGCAGTAGAATGCATACCTAGAAAGCTGAAAGTCCTGGGTTTGGTCCTCAGCACCAAAACCAAAAAATAAACCTCAAAATATCAGTATGGCTTTTCTTCCTTTTTCCTTCTCATTCCTCAGACCAAACTCATTCTCTTCTTTCTCTTTTTCTCAAGTTGGGATTTAATTACAGCAGTTCCTTGCTTCTTAGACTGGTTCAACTTAAATCAATTAAATAGCTAACCAAGAAATAGGTAGAAAATTTTATTATGATCAGAAGAGTTGAGAGAAAAATAAAGCAAATAGTTGCTGAATATTTACTTAAACGTAGTTATTCCTTCCATTTTACCACAACATGCTCGAATTTCTTGCTTGGGTTTAAGACTCTGCGGTGGAACAACATTGCCATACATGGGATATTTTTCCGAATATTCAGTTGTGGGCCAATGTGTGCCAGAACTTTCATAAATCCTTGTTGTTCCATGTGGACAATGATGTCGCCTGTGCAAACAAATAGACTCAAAGATTATTTTGCCTTAAAAAACATTTTGTGAGACTATTACATTTTAGCCAGAGAATGTCTAAATCTTAAGAGTAGCTTTAAAAAAAATCCCTTTGCAGTAATGTTTTCAAATTATCATACACTTGTGTGGTAGAAGCATGCTTTACTCCTATAATACAAGTTAAGGTTTTATTATGCTACAGACCATGGAAAAGCTTGCACCTGAATTTTCTAGGCCCCTGCCAGACAGGCTCCACATGGAACTTAGGCTTCATCTAATCTACAGTAATATGCTGCCCATTCATGACAGATCTATGTGAGTGACAGGGCCTGTGCCTTGTCTGTGTAGATTGGGAGAGGTATAGCGACCTTGCAGCCAGGCAGTGTCCTGGTCAGGTGATTTCCTGACTTGCCGAGATGCGTTTTCTGGGGCTCACAGCTCTGCTGCAGTCTTCTCTTATAGCAGGGGTAGTGACTTCTTTCCTTGTCCAGTTCTATGGTGAGATTTTGGAGGTATTTTTTTTTTTTTTTTCTGGAGGCTTGTTTTAAATATCTTTTTTTTCTGGAGGTTTATTTTCAGTTCTTCCAAGTGAGTCATATATATGTGTCATACTGAAAACATAGTTTTGGCATAAACTTGCCAGAGTGTATTGTATTATTGTTCAAAACTAAGAACTCTGACTGATACATACCATGCCACATAAGGAAATGACATTTTGATAAATGGCAATCCACATACATGACAATGCTCTCATGATATATTATCTAGTAATATCATAGTTGCCTTAACTTGAATACCCTTTATGATGTTCACACAGGGACTAAAGCACTATGGATGCGTTTTTCAAGATGTGTTCTTGTCCTTAAGTGACATGTAACTGGACAGCATGGAAGGAGCTGCTGAAGCCTTTGCACACGGCTGCTGGAAGATGCAGACCATAAGTAGTAAAGATCATGAGTCAGGGAAGAGTATGTACAGTGTGTGTGCTCATTTTTAGAAAATAAAAAGCTGTATGTGTGTAAAACAAGTCTAAAGGAACATTTGTGATATCTGATGGAAAAGATTGAGGTATTTTCATTATATACATTTCAATCTAATAAAAGAAATAAAACTTTACAAAAAGTTAACAAAAATTCCAAACGAATTCATACTATTTGGAAAACATCTCATCAGGTTCTTGGGTCTGGTACATTGGAGACTCTTGCTGTGTGGGGAGAGCTGACAACACAAGCCGGCTGAAGCTGGAACTTTAGAAAACACACGTGCTCTGTGGATAAGTCTGCACCAACCAGCATGACGGAACCCAGGGAATGCCCAGAAGAAAATGAGGGAAATGTTTCTTTGCTTGGAGGCCACTGGACAGCTTTAAGAGTTGTGGCAAAAGGGAGAGTGAAGAAGTGGTGTCACGGGTTTCCGAGACACCCTGAGGTCAGGAGAGTCGGAGATTCTGGAATATCAGCTGCAAATGCAGACTGCGGAAAGTGCTGACAGGGGTCAGTGCTGAACAGGGTCCAAAACTCTTGCAAGGGTCAGGAGCAGGGTACACAGTGTGTGCAGAGAGATTCTGAGAAAGGTGTACTGTGTTATAAGAGCCAAGTTAGTGTTTGGGATATGTCACTGTTTTTTTATTTTTCCATAGCAATAATATAGTCACATTGCAATAAACCTGTGTGGGGAAAAAAAAATACAAGTGGCAGTAAAACTTTCTAGTCCATTTTCAATCCTCAGAAAGAACTTTATTATTTGTTTTTCAGTTTTCTTGGAGGTCACACTTGCAATACACCTTTGAATATCTAGATTTATTGGCTTAAATTCCCAACTTTGCAAATATTAACATAAATAAAGACTTCGTGGGGGCCCGGCAGGATGGCTCAGTGGTCTAAAGCCCCTGCTTGGGGAAGCTTGGGCGGCTTCAGGGACCGAGGTTCAATCCCCAGCACCACATGCTGCGCCAGCCCTGCCCTTGGGGCGGGCTGAGCCAGCCGCAAAAATGAGTGAATAAACAAACAAAGGTTCTGAAACAAGAATAAAAATATCAATAATAATAATAATAAAGATTTCGTTAGTTTTTACCACTCACATTCATTTCCTACTACAGTACGGTCATTCATTCCTTCATAAAATATTTAATAAAGAAATACTACGGAAAGCTACTGAGGACAGTATTAGGAAAATGTAAACTATTCCATGTTATTCTTGACTTTAAGAGGGTTAGGACAGAGCTAATAGCAAAATAAATTGGAAAAACACATAGTGGTATATCTCAACAGAAAAAAAAAAAAAAAAAGGAACAAGGATGTGGGTTAGAGTCCGAAGTGGGGCAGAAAGGTTGCCATTTTCCATAGTAAATGTGAGTAGTGACAGTGCCTTTCATTATATTTGAGCCTCACTTTTTTTCTAACATCTCCAAACTTTTCTCCCCAGCATGAAAGAATATCATAGTTTAATTCACTTTAAAAAATTATGTAGGCTCATTGTAAAGAAAAACATGTTTCAAATGGAAACACAGTTTAGACCTTATCCTTTGACTTAGTTTCATAATCTGGATAGAAAAGTGAGATTTTTTGCTAGTAAACTGATAAAGTAGCAGAAGGTTAACACTTCCCTGAACAGGTTTTTTGTTTGTAAACCAGGGCTTTTACACTTAGTATCTTTCCCCAGCATATTTCTTATTTATATATTTACTTATTCATTCTGAGTCACAGTCTGGCTAAGTCACTAAATTCTTCAAGGTGGGCTCACACAGCAATCCTTATGTCTCAGTCTCTGAGAGTACTGGGATTATGGTACCACCTACTTAGGCCCACCTCCTTGTCTCAGGTACACAAAACTTTTGCATTCCCTTGTAGGGAGATTGCCAAGACAGGGAGGAACAGCTGTCTGCAGCCATCAACTTCTCCTGTCTTTTTAACAACAGTTCATGGAAGAGTGAAAATAGATGTCCTAATGGGACATGAAATACAATTAGCTGTCTTTTAGTGTCACAAGAGGAAAATGATGGTGTTGGGACAAATGGGAAGGACAAAGTATCTTCCCTCCTGTACCCTATCAAGAGAGGTAACAGATGAAGGAAAGGGCTGTGAGGAGAGTGGGGAATCTGCTCCATTCCATGTCACTGTCCACGGAGATGGCCAGATTGCAAAGACCTGGCTGAGTGGGTCCCTCCTACAACAGCTTCTAGCTTGGTCAGACATTTTTGTACACAAGCAAAAGTATCAGAAGTCCTACTTTTAAAGGAGAATCACTGAACTGCTTGGGAGAAAGGGTAATTAAGATGGAATTTCCTGGGTGGGAAAGGAACCTCGGCTGAATATAAATTATGATTATAGAAAACCTAATTTTTTTCTCCTAACTAGAAAATTTATACTTCAAAAACTAGTTTATCTTCCAACCTATATCAAATAACATAACCTATGTCTAATATTATGTATATGATAGAACTTACTTTGCATCAGCATGCAGATATTTTTTCTTTCAAGATTACAACACGAAGGGACTGGCATTTACACATGTACTTAGCAAATAAGCTAATCCCTGAGTCAACGTGCTGAGGGAGGGGACATCTATGTTTACAGGCGGTGGAAGGTAGTTAGGCAGAGCTCACAGCCCAAGTGTGGGGTTCAGGGTGCAGACTGCTGCCTTTCCAGCTGGGCAGGTCCTAAAGGAGTACGGTCTAGCGTGGAGGAAGAAAGCGTAACCTGGGTTGCAACCTTGTGATCTGTGCACTGCTCTTTACTGCTGTTTTTGTTGTATGGTACACACTCCCAGCTGAACCAGACGTCCCTCCTCTACTAACCAGCCTTTCACATCTGCCCCTTGTTCACATCTATTTTTCACCTGGCACAGGTGATATTTTAGTTTTCTTTCCTGGACAATAATTTCAGGGACCACACAGAAGTGCTCTGTCCGGTAGCCAAGGAGTGCGGAACAAGTCCATCAACTCGCGGATCTGGATAAACAGGGCGTCGCTGTTCCTCGTCCCTGCGGGTCGGGGGCTACCCGTGCTCGCACCCTGCCACTCCTTACCCGCAGGTGCAGATCTGACACAGACACCGGCTCCTCATGCTTGAGGTTCCCAGCTCCTCCTCTACGCCTCTCTGCTTCCACGACGCGGATGTAGCCTAGGCGACCGCGGGATCCCAGAGAAGGACGCCACTCCCACTTCCGGCGGCGTCCCGGCGTGCGCGGGACAAAGGTCGCCCTTGGCTCCGCCCCCTCGTACGCCGGCTGCGGAGACTAGTGTGCTGTGGCGGTTGCGAGGTGTGAGGGCGGGGGCGAGCCAGGTGGGGTCTTGGGTCTGGGTCTGGGTCTGGCCCACAGCCACGACCTCTCGGGTTGCCCCGGAATCCACCAAGAAACCATGCGGGGACCCGCGGAAGTGGCAGGAGTGCGGCGCCGAGGGGCTTCCGTGGCCGGCGGGCGGCGCACCTGTTTGGGTCCTCCGTAAGGGCGACCCAACAGTGTTCTCTAGGAGATCCCAAAGCCAAGCGCTCACTTCGAGTGGCAGCGCGCCAGATAGTTGGTGAGGGGCTACGGGACAGGTGGCGGGGGCGGAGGGGGGCTTACGCGAGGCGACGTAGCCGTCTCGTCGACCTCCTTGCCCCGGTCCTGAGTCGTCTCAACCTGGACAAAGTGAGCGGGTGTCGCCCCGCCCTGCTGCGCGCGTTGCAGGACCTGGAAGGGCACGCAACTTCTCGGGTGCCTTTTGATCCCTTGGAGTCGCACCTGAGACTGAGGCTGGAGTGGTGTATCTCATCGGGAAAAGTACTCTAGCGTCTTCAAGGGATCTGAAAATGCTTGTGAGCTCTTGGCGTTTTATTTTCTTTTGCCCCAACTTTTAGCTCTTGTTTCATTCGTAATGCATGCTTAACTTCCAGTACCGGGAGTGAGTAACCATGGTGCTCAGTAGTTTGGATAAGATGATTGAACTCCAGAAGAACACTGCCAACATCAGGAATATCTGTGTTTTGGCTCACGTTGACCATGGTAAGAATCTTTTTGATGTGGCTTGTTCTCTTTGGCAAGGGAGGCTTGTCTCTACCTGTTTCAGTGGATGACGCTCAGTATTTGAGAGTGACGCTTGCTTAGAAGCAAGTCATTTCCTTAAAAAAATTTTTTTGTGTGTGTGTGATGTCAGAAGTATGCTGTGAGTGCAAGCATTTGAAATAAATGCAGTTAACTAGTGATTAGTGTTCTCTCTAGTCTGTTATGTGGGTTTGAAGTGGAGTGAAGCAGAGCAAATTCAGGTAGATAGGGGAGAGAAGAGACCATAGGATGGGAGAACTAGAGAACTGGAAAGCTAGGGATGGGTTACAGAAGAATAAATAAATAAATAGCCTCACAGTTTAGTTGGTATCACATGGATACTTGCAACTGGCAGTGTATTTGCAGGAGAAGGAGCTACATGTGGCAGTAAGGGTAGGGATAGCAATAAGACCATGGTGCGTGTGATTCAGACAGATATCGCTGTAACACCCTACCGATGCGTCATGCTAAACTTGCTCTGTGTTTCAAACTCTACTGCAAAGTTGCTATGTAAAAGCAAACTTGCCTTGAGAGGAGGGGGCAGTAGAAAGAGGTGAAGAGGTAGGCTTTTCCTCCATTGGATGCTAGAATAAGGGTTAAGGTCTCCAGCTGGCAGCCTGAATTCAAAACTCCACTTTGAAGATACTAGATATTTTGTCTTTTTGACCTTCTGTATGTATATAGTATGAGTAAAATAGAGTGAAAATCATGCTGAACAGCAGCAGGGGTGAATGTATGATATTTATGCCACAGCAGGTGTTTTTGATATCATTGTAAGCTCTGAAAGCTGTATAATCACTACCTTAGACAGTGTGAAGTTAAATATAGTGATAATGGGAGTCCCTTGGACAGAAAAGAAATAATTCATAATTTTCATTTCTGTTAGGTTATAAGGCCTATTAGGAGAGAAAATAAAGCAAGTGTCTTTAGACAGGTAAAAGTGCTTAAGATGGGTTAAAAAGTATAATAAAGCTTAGTTAGGTGGCTCTTTCCATTGATACAAGAGCTGGAGTCTGAGAACTGAGCAAAAGTTAATCACTCAGAAGCTAACTAAGGATTAGTTTTGTACCAGTCTAGTGACTAACTCTTTTCTATGAATTTTTGTAATTAATTATGCTACACACATGTTGACGGTATGAAATAAGATTTTTTTTTTTTTTTTTTGCTTTATGAATTAACATCTTCATGATGTATTTGTACCACCTAATGGGACTGTCACATGCCAACAGATGGTCGTGCATGTACCACCAGTGGTTCAAGCCAGCAGGAACATATAAATTATGTGGAAAGTCACTGTTGTGGATATGTACATTGCAGGTTACTTTAAATTTAATTTTTAAAATTGTCAGACTGATACTGCTCTTGAAAACTGTGATTCATTTTATTTAATCAATGGCTATTGATAGGCTACTTCTTCAGTTTGTGTTTAGGTGGCCCCTCAAACCTTCATGAATTCATAGGTGGGGCTTTTCAGAGGTGGCTGACACTAGGATTGATTCATGGCATAATGCTGGGATTAAAGGTGCTAAAATTAAGGATGTGAGTGCTACCCCACCATAAGGGTATGTAGGTTGGGTAAGATAGAAGGGACAGAAGGAGGCTTATCATGTGTCACTTGGTTGTTTTTGCTGTCTTCTGCCTGCTGTGAATTGTTTCTCCTCTGTGATACCCCTCTCTCATGCTGCCCTGCCATGGAACCAGTCAATTATGAACTGAAACCTCTATAAACTGAGAGCTAAATAAATTTTTCCTCCTTGACCTTTGGGTGTTTCATCTCAGCAATGAGAAAAGTAACTGAAGTAGAAGTTCATACCAGAGAGGTAAGGTTGTTGCTGTGACCGTATCTGACCATGTGGGTCAGGAGCCTTGGGGAATAGCTTGTGAGAGGATTTGAAAGAGATACTGGCTGAAAAAGCAACCTTGGAATGCCTTAAGCTGGTCGGAGCTCAGAAGTCTAGACTGCTGATAGAAAGTCTACTGGTAAGGACCAGGCTCTAGAGGTATCTTCTGGGAAGAAAGACTGCGTTGTGGACTCCAGTCAGTGTGTGTTATGCCTTGGCAAGAAGTTTGTCTGGATTTTGCTCAGTAGTCTCTTGCCAGTCTTGATAGTCTCTTTGCCTAGCAGTCTCTTTAGAGATTCCCTGAAACTGAGATTAAGGGCAGCAAGCCAGGCAGAAGAAATTTCAAGGCAGTCTAATGTTGAGGCCATGACATGGCAATTGCTGGGGGTTTTATCAAGACTGAAATCAAGAGCAAAAAGCCCAGAGGAACAACTTAAAATGTTTTCAAGAAAGGAAACTCCATTTAGCAACACTATTCTGCAGAGATAGAGGAAAGAGAACTGATTGCTAAGAAGGAACAGGACAGTGGAAAAGATGGCCTGGGGACATCAACAAAAACAACTGGATTCCAGCCTTTATAGCCTCATGTTGCAAAAATGAAAAACTTTGCTTTGCATAGAGAGCTCCAGAGCATCATATCCCAGAATGGCAGCAGCCCGGAGAATTTATTCCTTAGGATACAGTTCAGAGTGCTCAGTGAGACAAACAGGCACTTGACCCTTTCACCCAAGAGAGGAAAGCCTGGCTGCTGCTCCAGCAGATAGCAGGCCTTGGCATCAGCCATGTGGTGCAGGCTTTAGATACATACAGAACACAAGAGTTGCGGGATTAAGAAGGCTTGCACACAGATTTCAAAAGAAGGCCTGGGAGGCCAGGCTGTGTGCCCCTGAGAGGACAATATGTAAAGCTGTGAGTGTGAAGTTGAATGTGCAGTTGGAGACCCCAGAAGTTTTAAGAAGGAAAGAACGTGGATCATAAGAGGAAAATTGCAAGTAGGGAGGAACAGGTCTTAAAATGAAGCCATGGGCATTACAACCCCCAGAAGTTCTTGGGTGAAGCCACTCAAGCCTGGGAGCTTACATTCGCCACAGATTGCTTTGGATATTGAACTATAGAACTTAATGTTTGCCCTGCTGGATTTTGGTCTTGCTTTGATCCCATTCCTTTGTATCCCCATATTTGTACCCTTTGGAGTGCTAATGTTTTGTGTTGTGCTCTTGAATGTAGGAAGTGTTTCACTTTCTTTTTATAGGGCCTCACAACTGAGTTTTGCCTTAAATCTTGTACTTGTTATCAGTGCGGAAACTGTTTAGGACTCTTGACAACTTTTAGTGATGAGCTACATGCCTTTTGCATAAAGGGATGTGCATGAATCTTTGGGGGACCAAGGGAAGACTGTAATGGCTATATCTATGTATCCCCCAAGGCTTCATGTAGTCATAGGTGGGGCTTTTCAGAGATGGCTAGTTCTAAAGTATGTGACACCGGGATTGATTCATGGTGCGATGCTAGGATTAAGGTCACTAGAATTAAACAGTATGAGTGCTACCCACTCTAGGACGGTAGTTTGGTTGAGGTCTAAGGGTCAGACAAAGGCTTATTGCTTGTCACTTGCTTGGTTCTTCTATCTTCTGTCTGCTTTGAATTATTTGTCTACTGTAATGCCCATCTCCCATGCCGTCCTGTTTTTGAGCCAACCAACTATCAACTAAAACCTCTATAATCTATGAGCTAAATAAAACTTTCCTCCTTTATTTAACTGTGGTGTCAGGTATTTTGTATTGGCAATGAGAAAAGTAACTAAGATAGCTGCTCTATGTCAAGCATTGTTCTAGTCCTAAAATGTGATCATGAATAAAGCAATGTCTACTTTCTTAGTTTTATGTTCTATGGTAAGTATATTTTCCCATATATAGGATGAATTGTAATAGGCATGTTTCTCTAGGATTACAGGCTAACATGATATTCACATGGCAAACACATTGTTAAAGATCTCAAGTTGTCCCACTGATGGATCTATGATTTAAACTATTACACAGATTAGCTTTGCTACACGTGGCTTTGCTAAAGTTCCTAGAGTGCAATAAGGAATTACATTAAAGAACAACCTCTCCTTTTGTTTGAGCAACTGAGCTGTAGTAATTATGTATTCTTATGACATTCTTTAGACAAAGTCACCTAGTTGCATAGCTTGAAATTGTGTAAACCTTAGTGGTAGGCTAGTAAAGGTAACTATAAGTGTACAGGTAAAATATACGAAGACTTTAATATAAAGTGGAGTGTAGAGTTAGGTTTGGTTATGAAGCTGCACTGGAGGCCACAGTGTAGTTGATGTTCTTTTTGAACTGTTTTTGAAACAGAAGATAACAGTAAATTTCTTTACTAAATAGCATTAATTAGCAGTTTCATTGGAAAATTCCAGGTAAGTTCATTCATGGGAAAATACTATGTTTTACTCAGTGTACCTTTCGGAGACAAAAGTCATTGCTTTCCTTTTGTCATTCTGAGCTAACAGAGACTGAAGTCTATAAATGTGGTCATTAGTATAGATATGGATGGTTGGTAATAATAATTACAAACTTGACTGAATTCTTATAGGACAGATGAGTCAAAAATAGTGTTCTGATTGGCATGGTGATTTGCTTCATTAGTTAAAAGTCTGCACATTATTTAAAGTCTACTTCAATTTAAGAGAATTGTGCTTTAAAAAGTTGCTTACTAACTTTCCAGGAGAGTAGATGAAATTTCCAGGGAGGCTAGGTTTCAGCACACTAGAGTGTCAACATTTATTACCTTCCAGGTGGTGGTGTGTTCAGAAATCTATAGGACTATTACAATGTCTTTCTTGCCTGGTGACAACTGGTGTAGCTAACTAAGAAATCTTTGTAAAACCAAGTTTTTTGGCCAAACATAGATCTGTAGGTACAGTCTATCTTCTCATATCCCCTGCCCCCCCCCTTTTTTAAGACATAGATCCTAATTAATGTTATCTTAACAGGAAAAACAACTCTTGCTGATTGTCTCATATCCAGTAATGGAATCATCTCTAGTCGTCTCGCAGGCAAGGTATGTTATATTTGATGAATACTTGTTGCATTTCAGCACTAGCTATCTATGAAGTCATAAGCTTTTTGCCTTGCTCTTCAGTGCTCTAAATAGTATAAAACACAGTTTTTATACTGGTCATGGTGTCACATGCCTTTAACCTTTCCACTTTGGAAGACAGAGGCAGCAGATTTGTAAATTTGAGCCTGACTTAGACAGCTTATTGAGCCCCTATCTCAAAAAAATGAAAAAAAAAATTTTTTTTAAAGGCTGGAATGTAGCTCATGTGAAGGCCTTGGGATCTATACCCAGTACCACAAACAGCAACAACAGCCACACATAGTTACGTAGTTCCTGCATCTAAGTAGCTGTTGATCAACTTAAATAAGATTAATAGGGCTGGAGGTATAGCTCAGTGGTATAGTGCCTGCCTGGCAAGCACAAGGGCACAAGGTCCTGAGTTCAATCCCTACTACCAAAAAAAGAAAAAAAGCTAAATAGATGTTGAAAAGTTATTTCTATATTGCTTTGTATTGCCTCATATGAGTATTTTATAAGTGCGAAAGAGACTTTTTGCATTACATCAAATGAAAATTGTCAAGTTTACAAAGTAAGATTTTTCATAGGTAGATGAGTTGGGTGATTTGAGAAGACAGAGAAGTGATCAAGTGGCGAAAGATAACATATGTGAAGTGTAATTGGTTTGTTGTACCCAATTTGAGTGAGGACTTTCTCAGAGATTAGTGGGAAAGAAAATGATTACAAAGACTGGAGGCAAACCTAAGTGTCCTCAGTACCAAAGGAAGGAAGTCTTTAGCTTGTGGATATGAAATAGTGTGTCAGAAAGTGAAAGAAATCTGATTTCTAGCTGTGAAAGGGCTTGGAATAATTGAGTTAATAGTATAAAAATTTTTTTTAAAAAATTGTCTGCTTAGTGAACCCAGGATATAAAAAACAGGTTTTCTGAGGTGACTGGGAATGTAGAAGTAAGGAGATGGAGAAGTAAAATTGAATCAGAAGGGTAGATCTAGGAAGATTAAAAGTAGAATAGGGTGCTTGAAGCTAGTTGTCTGAGGAACAGATTTAATAACTGAGAAATTCCACTCCTAGGTAGTTTATGTAGAAGAGGTATACTCCAGCTTATATCATCTTAGTTATAGTTACAGGAAATAGAAGTCAGTCTACACATCCATCACCAAGAAGCTGGATAAATAGATGTGGTAGATTTACGAGATAGAATATTACAGTAATGACACAGTTCATCAGTTATAGTTGTAATCCTGGATAAATCTTGGGAATATAATACTGAGAAAAAAAAAAATGACGTTATACATAGTTATGATCCCATTTATATAAAGCCTAAAACATGAAAATTGTAAATGATATATTACTTAGTAATACATTTGTTTTTAGGAATTATGAGCAAAGCAAAGAAATGGACAAGGTACACTTCAGGATGGTACTTATGAGCTAGGTCCCTGGGGACTTTAATGGAAATACTTTTCTTTTGCTCTCTTAAGTAATGTATATGCAGATATATGCAGGTATTTATTGTATTGTTAGTCTTTCTGCTTGTTTTGTACTATTTGCATTGACAAGAGTGACAGACTTTGAGGGAAAAGCTAATAAATGGAACCAACCAGGAATCTTAAGGAGAGACTGGAGGGAAACTGTAGGATTTCAGACCTTTGGAAGATATTTTGTACATGATATAAGCACATGTGTGCACAAAGGTGTGTAATGCTCCCCTGAAATCAAGAAAGTGCATATTGAAAAGATCACTACATGGGGCCAGAAGTCTTATGTAACTTTTAGGACTCTGGTTTTGCCATAGCTGAGGGAATGGGATACTTTCTGAAAATTCAAGAATTAATGTGGAATAAATGAGGGTGATAATATTGTCAATGAATTATTCTCAATACTTTTGAATGAAAGAAATGCATAAATGTAAAAGTTAAGTTGAGAATTTTTAAGAATCTTATGGTGTGGAGAATGAAGGCTATATCAGGAGGCCCACTCTTGAGGGGAGGCCAGAGGGTAGAATGGTGTTGGGGCTGAGAACCCAGTTAAGGGTGCTGGCACTGGGGCAAGACACTACAGAGCCAGGAGAATCCACTTTTATTTGTGGGCACTGAAGCTTTGTAAAAACCAGCAAAATAGTAATAAGTATTGTCTATCATTATTTTCTTTAAAAATGTTTAAGATATGTCAACTTGGGGATTGCAATAGAAGGTTATTGTGTCCTTAGAAATTTTCTCCTTAAATCTCTGCACAGGTTTTGTCAACTTGTGGACAGAAAAAGAGTGGCTATGTTTGTGGTGAACAGGGTAATTCCTGCATGTGTCACCCTCTGTGAATTCTCTAGGACTGCTCAGTCATTCTTGACTGCAGTGTGGACAAGCAGTGGTCCACAGGGTACCCAGTGTGCAATACATTTGAGTCCTACCAGTACTCAGGTTTATTTGTATTTTTCTTCCCCTCCATTAACTTTCTACATCCAGCTACATACTCCTTTTAAAAAAGAAAAGCTCTGTATGAGTGTTTAAAACAAAAGTCAGCCTCTTTGAATGTTTTATTTTAGTGCAGTGGAAGTAAGTAAGCATACTACATGTCTTTCCAGTTAAGGTACATGGACAGCCGAGAAGATGAACAGATCCGAGGAATCACTATGAAATCCAGTGCCATTTCACTCCATTATACAAAAGGTAATTTTGTCTTGGTTATAAAGAAGCACAGCTTTGCATCTTTCCTACCCCCCTTTCTGTTTAAATTCATTGCAAACCTCCGTTTCTTTGCTGTAGGTTCCATGTATTTTATTATGACATCTCCTATCGATTTGTTGTAAGAGCCAAGGGCAGAAGGGCCAGCAGTTTACCCTGCCCCTCCTACTAGGGGATTGTGTGGCTAATTTCACAGGAAAGTTAGGAGCCCTGGGCTTTGCTGCATTGGCCTTAGTGTTCCTTTTCCTGGCTGAATCCTTGTTCTGTTCTGCAGTCTACATATTAGATTTGGAGTATTATTTTCTTAACTATAAGTTACCATCTTCCCAAACGAGGCTGTCATTTTCATGGCAATATTTCCAGGAATATTTCTGACAGAAATAGTCAAATAAGCATGAGAAGTGTATCTTCACTGATTTTCACCAGAAAGTTTGCATTAGTAAAAAAAAATGCCAACAGACTAAATGTTGATAGGAAAAAGGTTAAAGAAACTGATATATCTATGCTGTGAATTTTATGCAACTGTTAAATGCTTGATTTAAGTAATGATACAGAAAAAATGAAAAAAGAACCAATAAAGAAAATTATAGAAATCCCTGGTACCACACACACACACACACACACACACACACACAAGAGAAAGCAAAAACAGAAAAAAGAACATTGCAGAGTATTTTTTAAAGATCTGAATGTGTTTGGTTAATAAAATACATTATCTGAAGGTAAAAGTGCTTGGATAGGTGCATACCAAACCATTAATGTTTTGTCCAGAGACTGAAGTAGCGCAACATTTTTAAAACCACCTCTTAAATTTATTGGTATGCCTTATTGAGTGATCCAGAGAATGAGATTGTCCATGTTTCTTCTTGCTGAGAAAAAATACCTGATACCCAAAGGAGGAAAGGTTTATTAGGCTCATAGTTCATAGCAGTTTGTTTTCACAGGTGGCTGGATCCTAGGCAGGCCAGCATGGCAGAGGAGGGTGTCACAGAGGAGAAACACTTTTTGTCAAAGCAGAGCAGATAGAAAGTAGAAAAGAATGGCAAGCAGTCCATCCAGCAGCCTGTTCTCTCCTGTATTGTTCATCCAGGCTACCTAACCTTAGGGTGGTATTACTTAAACCCAGAATGGGGGGCCGGCAGGATGGCTCAGTGGTCTAAAGCCCCTGCTTGGGAGCTTGGGCAGCTTCAGGGACCGCGGTTCGATCCCCGGCGCCACATGCCAGCCCTGCCCTTGGGGCAGGCTGAGCCGGCCATAAAAAAATGAGTGAATAAACAAACGAAGGTTCTGAAACAAGAAAGAAAAAAAAAAAAAAAAAAAACCCAGAATGGGGCACCCTTAATGGATAGCTTCCCTTTTCCATAATCTTCCATTCTTCTCATTTTTCACTGAGGTAGGCAGGTACCTGTTCTTTGACATCATGAGTCTCCAGCTTTTTGGAGCCTTCTTCCTTTACTTCTGCCTCAGACAGCCCACACTTGTCACTTCAAAGATAGTCACACCACATCCTCACATGCCGTTTGCCTGACCTGCTGTACCCCTCCTTTCAGAACTCCCAACACGGACTGACTAATTCTCGACACCAGGCTAGGTTCCCAACGTTGTCCTTAGTTCTGCAGACAGTCTTCTCACATCTGTCTTATTAGGTTTTTCGGACTCACCCACAGTTGTTTGAACCGTCCAGTGTCTCTGTGCCTACCCTGCGTCTTCTCAGGAGGTGTCTTTTGACTTCATAGAAAAGGATTCTCAGTTGCTTGCCACTTTTCTTGATGCCCAGGAAACAGGGCAGCAGAATTTCCTGTTCCTGAACACTTTAGAACAATGTACAAGTCTAGGATTTGTGTTAAAACTGGGAATATTCTTCAGCATGCTTACATTATTTTTCATTTGCAGTTTTCATTAGCAGGGTAGTATCCTGTAATTTTCAGGGATATTATTTTTTATTTGCTCCTCATACAAAGTAGGGGCTAGAATTTGAGAAAAGTTTTTTTTTATTTTTTGTTGTTTATATGATTATATTTTTAAAGAAACAACATTTAAATTAATTTTTTATGTGCCACAACCTGGTGAAAGGTCGGTAAAAGATAAATCAATCAAAACCTAAAAGGAAGATGAATGATACTTCATTTCTAAGAAAGGTAGATTCTAGTTCATATATCTTTACAATAAAACACTGGACAGCTTCAATTTTCTAAAAACAAACTCTTGATGGGTTTGGCTATGAATAATGACCTGATAAATTTCTGTTCCTGGTATCTTTAGGGCTACAATTGTTGTTTATCTCTTCATTGATTCATTGATTCATCCATTCACTCAACACAGAATATCTGCCAAGTACCAGTTACTATATAATTCATGTGCAGGGAAAGAGATTTCATGTAATTAAGGCCCCTATCAGTTTGCTTAGGAAACTACATTGTTATGGTTTATATCTGGGTGTTCCCCAAGTGTCTCATGAACTCACAGGTGAGGCTTTTGGAAGGTGATTAAACCATGGGGCACCATAAGGAACTTGCTGTGAGGAGAGATGTATGAGTCATTGGGCATATGACCTGGAAGTGTTGTTCTCCAGTCTGGTCTTCTTCCCTCTCTGCTTTTGGGCCACCATGACAGGCAGCTGCCCTCCTCTGGTCCCTTTTACCATGCCTTCTTCCATTGGAACCAACCATGGAAGCAACACATCAGCCAAAATAAATCTCTCCTCTCTTAAGTTGTTGGTGTTGGCTTTTAACCCAGTGATGAGAAAGTGCCTTTTAAAAAAAAAAAACAAAAAAACAAAACGTATTTAGTACAGGGTGTATAGGAGCTCACTATACAGATGACACTCATAGTGATTCTCCTGAAGAAAACTGGTTTTAAAATATGACTTAAGTCACAGTAGAAGAGTTTTCTTATGGGCTTTTTCTCTAATGGATTTGGGATGACTTTACCTTTGAAAGGTCATTTGCAGTTACTGGAAAAGGTGAAAGTTGATTAAAAGGGTGCTGGGCTGGGGGGGCCCACCCCAGCTGAGCCAAACTATTTCTCAGGGTGTTACTAGTGAAGCACTTTCTCCTCGATTAGTATTACTGTTATTATTACAACAGTGTTTCTTTGAATTGAGTGTGGTGAGCTCAAAGGTTAGCTGTATTTTCCATTTTGATTTGATCATGCACTTATTTTTAAGAATGTAGATTTTCACATGGTAACACAGGTGTGTCACTAGTTTTTCTGTTCCCTTATAGACCTACACTGAATTTCAAAGGGTCTAGAGTTGCATGTATATTTAGGCTTAGTTTCTTTTGTTTTTTTTTTTTCCTCTGTACTCTAAAAATCAGTTGTGCCACTGGAGTCCTGCGATTGCTCTGTAATTGCATTTTTAGAATCTGTGAAAGACTGGACAGGAGACTAAGTCTCTTAAACTTCTACTGTATATCTGGTTCAGGTAGCTTCTCAAGAAGATGACGAAACGGTTATAATTCCCTCATCCTGAAGTCTGGACTTTAGCCAAAGAAACAATCAAGTGTAATTTCCACAGCTGCTAAGTAAAGTACCTAAGATCAAAGAAGTGACAAAGACCATTAACTGGAACTGGATATGCTTCTGGCTTGTGGCTTTGTGTAACTTTGAGGATAAACAGCATTTCTGAAACGAAAGTTTAGGCTGTGGAAATTCCAAATGATTGCAGTAATCTTGCTGCTTTTGCTTTACTTGATAGCACTGTGGACCATGCTAGACATTCTCATTTGTCTTCTGCTAATTTATTTGAGGCCACGGTGCATATCCAACAGGGTAGTGAAAACTGGCTGTGAGGTGTGATAGGGAGAGGCTTTATTACACACAGTAGGTTCTTGCTCCATTGCCTGGCTATTTGACATCATTTCCTTTGGAGGTGTCCACAGTCTTTTGAAGCTTTTCCTACTAGCTGCAATGAGACCAGAGTTCTTTACAAAGCACTTCACGTGTAAAGACCATGGAGGTGAGGCAGTGGTACTGAGGAAGGCGATTTTCTATGAGCTCCAGGAAGGTTTTCCCCTGCTCTTTTGAGGTTTTACTACCTGCTCAATCCTAAATGTAATCTTAAGGTGTGGTCCTTGGTGGTAGATGAATTTCAACTTCTCTACCACTGTGTATTGTTTGACCTCAGGTGGTTAAGCCCAGAGTCAGATTGTAGCTGTGCTCTGGTGAACCGTTTTGTGAAAGGGGTGTGTTCCCCTAGGGAACTACTGTACAGTTGCACTGCACATTATATATTTAGAATGGTGTTAGGCACAGGCAGTCCTTAATGGTAGCTCTCCTTACAGTACAGTTGCTATTGTTATGTTTTATCTTCATTTTACTGCCTAGCGCCCAAATCAAATCATTACGTTTATATTAAGCTGCCCTTTTTTAAATGGTCCATAACTGATAACATTCATCTGTAGGTAATTCTGAAGTATTCTAAGGTCAGTAAACACTGAGTTAGGGGGAGGAACAAAAGAATATAATTAGCCTGTATTGAATAAAGAATTTATTGAGTTTAGCAGTAATGGCAAATGATTGAAAGTGTCACTGTATTTCATTTGGTTGCTAGGTTATGATTAAGGCTCAATCTCTAACCTCAAGTGTCCAGTTGTGGTGTGGCTGGGGCTGAGGGTTTGATGGGCTATGCGAATATTAATGCCAGTCACGGTGATGATCACATTTGTTGTGAATGTCAAAAATGACAGCCTGTGTGAGACTATATAGCATACTGCTTGGCATAGAGCTGCTGCTTACGTATTTGTAGAGTTTTTGTGAATTTTGTAAATTTCTGTAGGATTTCTTAGGCTTGAGTTTAAATTGCAGCTGAGTTCCTTTATTTTATTTATTTAATTAATTAACTGGGGGCGGGGCTGGGATTTGAACTCATGACCTCACACTTGCCAGGCAGGCACTTATGCCATGGAGCTATCTCCCCCGCCCCTTGAGCTCCTTTCTATGCTACTCTTCTTTCAGAAGATACCTAGCCAAAGTTAGCCTACCCTTTGTGTCTTTCAGAGTTGGTGTATGGGCTCCTTTGAACAGCATTTGCTCATGCCCTGTAGGCACTGGTTTCTTTCTATCTCCATTTTATAATCTGTAAAATGAGAAGATTGTAATTTGTCATAGGGCCAGTGTCTCAGTCAGTGGTGTGATTAGCACATTAAGCGTGTTTAGTACAGTGCCTGGCTCAGTGTCCTGTCATTCCCCCGCCCCCATTGAGGTGTGAATCCAGCCCTATGTGGGGCAGACAAGTGCTCTAGCACTCAAGCATCACTCTAGCACACTAACCTCATATATAAACACACACACACACACACACACACACACACACACACACACATATATATTTTTTTTCCTCCCCATAAGCTTGGAAGCTTCCTTTTTCTCGAAGGCCTGAGGAAGCTTATTCCATACCTGTACAGCTGAAAATGTGTGTTTTTAAACTTTATTTCAGATAACCAGGAGTACCTGATTAATCTCATAGACTCCCCAGGGCATGTAGACTTCTCCTCGGAAGTATCAACAGCTGTCCGCATCTGTGATGGGTGCATCATTGTGGTAGATGCTGTGGAAGGGGTCTGTCCACAGGTAATGGTGTGGTGGGGAGACACTGAACCAGCTAAATGGTGGGGGGAAGAAGAGGAGCTTGATTACTATGGTTTCTTCAGGTGTTTTGCTGACAGATAGGTAGCTTTCTGTTTCACATTTGATAATGTTCTCTCTGTGGTCAAGTTAAATCACCAGTGTTTTCAAGGGTCTTAAATAGAGTGACTTCAATTGAGATTCTTTGAAGTGACTGCTCTGTCCTCTAGGGAAGAGTGATGGGTTGTGGGTGTGAGGCTCTGACTTATGAGGGGGAAAGCATTGCAATAGTTAGATAGGAGACAGTGTCTTCTTTTGGCTGCCCAGTCTCCTGTTCTGCCTCTATCCGCTCACACATGAACACTCCTTTTCTATTTCCCGGCTTCATTCTTGTACTTTTCCAGCTCTAGCTGGAAAAATTCACCTCTAAGACCAGAGGGAATACAGGATTCCAATGTAGCTGGTTTCCAGTGTAACTGGAGTCCAGATTAGCTACATTTGTTTCTTTTAAAAAGATTTTTTTTGAAAACTACATTATTTTGCTTTTTTGAAAAGTCACTTTTGAAGGCCAGTGAGATTGCTCAGTGGACTAAGTGCCTGCTTAGCCAAACATAGTGACCAGGGTTCAATCCCCCGCATCACATACCATGCTGGCCCCAGCTGCAGGCACAAGGAGCTGGCCACCAAGACTGGGCATGATGGTGCATGCCTATAATTCTAGCACTGGGGAAGCTGACTGAGTGAGAGCTGCATAGCAAGACCCAGTAACAAATACATAGAAAAAAGAAATTCACTTTTGTATTCCACTTCTGAATGATTATGTTTGGTTTAATTTTTCAAAACAATAATAGAAGGTGTAAATTATACAGGTGAAAGAAATGTAAAAAAAAAAAAAAAAGTGCTGTGATTGTCCTGTGACCTCTGCCTTGATTTCTTTCTTTCTATCTTTATTATTTATTTATTTATTTATTTATTTATTTTCTGTATTTAGGACAGGGTTTTACAGGGTCTCACTACATAGATTGGACTAATAGTGTTCCTCCTGTTTTCAGCCTCCCAGGTACTGGGATTACAGGCATATGCCACCATGCCCAGTCTCAGTCGCCCCCTCAGGGCACTCCACAGTTGGGGCCAGCATGGCTTGCTGGGGATCAAACCCTGGCCACTGTGCTCTGCCTAAGCAAGCACTTTAGTCCACTGTGCTATCAGGCCAGCCCTTCTGCCTTGATTTCTGCTAAGGGCTCAGCTGTCCCCACTGGAGAAGCACTACCTCTGTTGTGGCATCTGGGGTGCCCTGGCAAGGCAAGAAAGATTGCACACCCAACTTTAGTGCACTGGAACAGCACTTTCCATCAGAGACCATGTTCCAGTCAGGGAGGCCTGCATATGATGTCTGGGGAAATGTTTTATTTTGTCACCTTTGTGTTGTTTGTTTTATGATTATGTTAACACTGTGTGCACATGGTGTCTCTCTATAGACACAGACATTGAGACACTTTGCTGTCTCTACGTGATCTTTTTATTGTTCTTAAGTGAGCTGTCTGTTCCACAATTACAAAGATGATTCTTGTCCATAGTTCTCTGCTGCTATGTTGTATGTGTACTTACAGAGGCCTCATGTCGGACTGGTGTCGTTTGAGCTCTGATAAAGAATACAGGGATATATTGGTTGTTAATACAGATTGCATAAGTTGTAAATTACCACAAATGCTGACTTTTACGTTTCTCATTCTGTTTTTATCAGACACAGGCTGTTCTGCGACAAGCGTGGCTTGAAAACATACGTCCTGTTTTAGTGATTAATAAGATAGATCGTTTGATAGTGGAACTAAAATTCACCCCACAGGAGGCCTATTCTCACCTCAAGAATATTTTGGAACAGGTACAGTATTCTGAAGTATTTTTAAAAGTAGGTTTCAACAAAGTTGAAGTATGAAGCATTGCTCACAGAATTGAGTTAGATACTTAAGAGCACCTGCTTGAATCCTCAGACGTGGCTGAGATAGCATAGATGGCATGCTCTTGGGAGCCCTCTTCTCCTGGAGGCATCCTTCACCTAAAGCTTGAACAGTTAGCTCTCCTATTTAAAACTTTATGGTTTGTCACTACCTGACTCTAGATGAATTACTAACCAAGTATTTATTCAGCAGTATGTATGTTTTATTTTTAAAATTGATTAATTAATTAACTTGGTATAAGGTCTCATTATACAGCTCAGACTTGTAGTGATTCTCCTGAGTCAGCCTCCCCAGAGCTTGGATTATGGGCATGTGCCACCATGTCCAGTTTTGGTAGCCAGCTTGGTGTGGGGACCTGCACAGCATGTGGTATTGGTGATTGATCCTGGGTCCTTGAGCTTGTGAGGCAGGTGCTTAGACCATCAAGCTGTGGTATTGTGATTGATCCTGTGGTATGTGGTATTGGTGATTGATCCTGGGTCCTTGAGCTTGTGAGGCAGGTGCTTAGACCATCAAGCTGTCTCCCTGGCCCCAGCAGTATATATGTTACATAAGTAAAATATCAAATGCCCACTGTGTGCTAGATATTATAAATATCAAGGTGGGCAGTTCAAAGTCTGTTTTCAAAGAGCTTACATTGTAGTATGGGTATAGAGGAGATAAACAATTAAAGAGCGATCTGAATGCTGTTTATATGTGACACAAGAGCACAGAAGAGGGGTACCTACCCCTACCACATATGGGGTCAAGAGGAAAGAAGTAAAACATCCTGCTGGGGAAGCCATGACATGCAAGGGAGGTGGAAAGTGAGAAGGACATTTGGAAGAGCTGGAGTAAGATGTACAGTGATAAGGGCAAGTGAGAGCATGGTATAGTGTTTCTTCCAAGGAAACTGGTGTAGCTGAAGAGTGAGATCATGCTAAGCAGTGATAAGATATAGGAGAAGGGAAGGGAAGGCAGATTTTGCTGAGCTTTGTTTGACATGTATAAGAGTTTGCAGTTCATTGAAGATGGGATAGCCATTGACAAGACCAGCTTGAGAATGTTTATTTGCTAAATGGAAGAAAAATAAAGGTAGAGCCGTGAAAAAAGAATGGTGAGTAGAACTAGTTCCCTAAAGGCATAGGCAAAGGTGTAGAAATGCATGTTCTGCAGAGATAACCTGTAGAAGTGACCTGCGTTTCTGGGCAGGAGAAAAGCCAGCAGTACTAGTGGGTTTGAATGAACTTCCAGGTTGGAACATAGGGAACTTTCAGAATTTTGGGTGATAGGTTCCATTTTCTGTTGTGGTAAGAAATAAGATTATTTCTTAAGAGTGAAAATGGTTGGGGATTAGATGTTGGGCAGAAGAGCCGAGAGAGTAGTGAAAATGTCACATGGTCAGTGTGGGAGGTGGGTAAGGAAGTTCATGAAGGTCACAAACTAGGATCTTCAAATTTGGAAACCGTGAGTTCCTAGCAGTACTACTTGCCCAGCACTGAGAAATGAAGATGACATATTAACATTTACAGCAGTAATAATAATTACAAAAATGATCCTACAAAAGCCTAGTTTAGTTTTGAGTGGATGAACACACTGAGTTAATTACCGCTTACAAGTGTCTCTTCCGATGGGCCCAAGTGATGATGATGATTCTAGGGAGGGTTAAGTATAAGTGTCTCCTGCCATGAGTGTGCTAAGCATCTGAATGACACTGCCCTCTCACCATCTCTCCTAGATTAATGCACTGACAGGAGCACTTTTTACTTCTAAAGTCTTAGAAGAAAGAGCAGAGAGAGAAAGTGAATCCCAGGTAAATCTGAATTCTGAACCAGGAGAACAGGTGTATGACTGGAGCACGGGCTTGGAGGACACAGATGACTCTCACCTCTACTTCTCTCCAGAGCAGGGGAATGTGTTGTTCACCAGTGCCATAGATGGGTGGGGCTTTGGGTAAGTCTTTGAATTTAATTAAATCTCTTTGTGGACTTCATATAAAATCCTTTTTATTTTTTTAAGGTAATTGTGGACTAACATATCGTAAAAAAGTAGTGTGGAGTACTACCTTGTATGCTTTATTCTCAACTCCCATAGTAACATTTTACAACTGTGCAGTATGACACTGGGACACTGACATTGAAGCCGTTAGCATAGAGAACATTTCCATCCCTGCAAGGAACACATATCTTGCCGCCCACACATGCCTCTAATCTCTGACAAACATGCATGTTTTTCATTTCTATAATTTATCATTTGAAGATTGTGATAGAAATGGAACTAAACAACACATAACCTCTTCTGGATTGTCTCCTTTACCCAGCATTTTTCCCTAGCTTGTCCAAGTTGTATGTGTCACCAGTCCAGTCTCCCTTGTCAGGAATGCTCAGAACTCAGGTTGAGGGTTTTTCAGGTTTTCGTATATTTACACATATATCATGAGATGTTCTAGGGAGGGAACCCAAGTGTTTTGAGTAATTTTTTTAAATGGTGTGAAAATTAGGTAAAAGTAGCTACCTTTACCCATGGACATCAAATTACTCTAGCACCTTTTCCCCCCGCTAAAGTGTATCCTTCCATTGTTTTTATATCCTTGTCAAAACTAGTTAGAAACCAAATGTGTGGGAGGCTGAGGCAGGAGGATCACACATTGGTGACCATACTGGGCAATTTTAATGACTTAATAAGAGCTTGTTTAAAAAAAAAGTAGAGAAGAGGTTGGTGATGTAGCATATTGCAGAGGCCCCAGGTTCAGTCCCTAGTCCTAGGGAAAAACTAAAGTTGAATGTACTTGTGTGGGTCTGAGTATTTAGTTCTGTACCACTGTTCTAGGTATTTGCCTTTCTAATTATCACGCAATATTGATTATTATTTTTTGTTTTGTTTTGTTTTGTTTTGTGGGACCAGGGTTCGAACTCACGACCTTGCACTTGCCCAGCAGGCACTTGTGCCTCGGAGCTATCTCCCCAGCCCCACAATATTGATTATTCTAAGTATAAAATAAATCTTGAAATCAGGCAGATTGTATCTGCCATATTTTTTTCCAACATTGCTTTTATTTGTATTTGAAAAATATTGCTAGGATTTTGATGGAAATTATATGGTAAATCTTTGTATGAATTTAGGGAGAATGGGTATCTTTATTATATTGAGTCTTCTAATTCATCTTTTTCTTTTTTTTGGTGGTGCTAAGGACTGAACCCAGGGTTTTGTGTGTGTGTGTTAACATTGTGTTTATTGGTACATTTTAGATATATGTGAAAATAATATTTATTATAGGGAGTTTGTACCTGTATATGATATAACTCTATTTTTTTTCTCATTCCTCTAGCCTCCCTTCTTCCCTTCTCCATTTACAAAAGCCTTGTTTCCCTTTTTTCTTTCTTATGCAATGGAGAACTATTATTCCATAAAGAATGATAAGCCTGAGACATTTCTAACTAAATGGATGCTTCTTAAAGCCATACTCTTTAAGTAAAATAAATCAGACACACATGTAAACACTGCATTGTTTCTCTGGTGTGAGAAACTGAAAGTACCAAAATGTATAATAGATGTTATGAATAAGAACTAAATTGGATGTGTGTGCTAGGTAAGTCCTCTACTACTGAGGCATATCACTTGCCCAAATCTTAATTCATAAACACTGTAAAATCTCTCCATTTATTTAGACTTATTATTATTATTATTTTTTTTTGGGGGGGGTATTTTTTAGGGAAGGTTGTACAGGGTATTCAGAGTCTCACTACTAGATCAGACTTGTAGTCATCCACCTATTAAGTGCCTCCCAAGAGCTGGGATTTTGAGCAAGCAGTACCACACCCAGTCTCAATTGCCATCTCAGTGTGCCCAGAGGGTGGGGCTGGCACAGTAGGCCCGGGGGTCAAACCCCTGGCCCCTGCGTCTGCTTGCAGGCACTTTAATCCACTGAGCTATTTTTCAGCCCTTATTTAGACTTTAAGTGTTATCTTTTTCAGCATATGGATCATATACTTGTTGATATTAGATTTAAACCTTTTTTCACATATTTACTCCCCGTATGTATATATGTGCTTGATTATTGTATGATCATCTCATGTGTTGTGACCTTTTCTTTCCTTGTGTTACTGCACTGGGCAGTCTTTCCAGCACTGTTTGACCTGGAATGCAACAGGTGGGATCCTTGCCTTATTCCCAGTCTTAAAGGGCAAACATTGTCTTTCTAAATTTATATTTAGTTTTGTACTGAAGATCGAACCTAAGGCTTTTACACTAAACCAACTCCCTAATCTTTTCTTAAATTTTGAAATAAGGTCTCACTGAGTCTCTAAGTTACTTTAGTTTGGCTTCAACTCATGATCTTCCTGCCTCTGCCCCCTGGAGCGCTGGGATTACAGGCATACATTACTGCTTTGGGCTAGTTTTCACTACTAGGAATGTTGATTAAAGACTGCATATAGATGCTCCTCAGCAAGTGGGGGACATCATCTAGTATTACTATTTTTCTGAGTGTCATTATTATAAATGAGTGTCAGATATTGTCATGTGGCTTGTCTGCGTTGGTTGATATAATCCTGATTTTCTTCTATAACTTGTTAATATGATAGATTATGAGATTATGTGTTGATTTTGGAATGTTGTACTAGTGTCATATTTCTTTATAGCTTTTTATATACAATTGATTATTTAAAAGCTTTATTCTTTGAATAAATTCAAAATGTATAACCCTGTATACCACGAAAGTCTTTCACCTGTGTCTTAGCTCAGTCATCTCCTAGCAATTTGTTGTGTATCTTTTTGAGATTATTTATGAATAGGTCAGCAAATATACCTACTCTAGTAAAAGTGAATATGGAAATATTAAAGCTTTATATGCTAGGTATTGGGTTTGTGATTTTATTTAAATTTCATTCAGTTCTTACAACTGTTCTTTGAAATATACATTAATATTTATTATCTAAGGCTCAAAAACATTGAGGAATTTAGTATCACTCAACTACTAAGTGGCACCAGTGTTATTAAGGTAAAGTCTGTCTGATTCTTAAAGGTTGTGTTTTCTAATCATATTTATTTTCTTAGGATTTCCCTCTGGACTATAGAAATTGCTGTTTCTTCTTATTACCTTATCTGAATATGTACACATAGGGCCATGAACAGTGATAATATTTTTATTTATAATATTTCTTAACCATAGTCTTTGCTGAGCTGTGGAAGTTTTTGAAAATCTAACTGTAATTAAAGGATTTTTTTTTTTTAAGAAAAAAATGTCTTTGGCTTGATTAAATGATTGTAGGGTAATAATGAAATTTACTCTAGTATGGGCTTAACTTTGCATATAATTTGCAGGAGTCATAGAGTATCATTATTATAATGCACTAGAAGCATTATAGTGCCAGAAATAATGCACTAGGAGAAAACATTGTCTGCTCTGAAATGTGTCAGGATGACCTGGGAATGGGAAAGAAGAAGGGTTAGCAGGTGGCCAGAGTGCAGGGCTTGGCAATCATAGAATCAGTCTCTGGCTTTTCCTTGTTCTCCCTTTTATCAAGTTTACTCCCCAGTTTCCTTTTAACTAAACAGATTTTGCCTTGAGCAGCATGATGTAATATCATAAGTTTCCTTGTTTGTAAAAAATTATAAACCTAAATTCATTTGGTTCTTGGAAAGTAAGTAAGTACAGGTATACTGTGAGGTTGGAAAGTATGAACCTGCAGAGAATTTGCACTTTTCCAGTATAGTTGCTGGCATGGCATTATCACTTTTCTGGGCTTCACTTCCCATCTAAAAATAAAAATATTTGTCTAAGATAATTTCTAAGAATTTCTTCTGTTTATATAGTACAATAATTCAGTGATATTATAGGATCATACTTTGTGATTTCTAATATTAGAGCATTCTGCTAGTGAGCCACAAGGTGGAGGGCTTGTCTTTTTCTTGTAATGGTTTTCATAATTAACTTAATATTTTATGTTACTTTTAGTTCATCTGGTAAATTGGAGGGTTTTTACTATAGAGGAGAAGGAATAGGGGTGAATTTCGAATGTATAGAATAAGGGTAATTTGTACCTTTCTTTTTTTTTTTTTTTTTTTTTTTTTTTTTTTTTTTTTTTTTTTTTTTTTTTTTTTTTTTTTTTTTTTTTTTTTTTTTTTTTTTTTTTTTTTTTTTTTGAGACAGGGTCTCAATCAGTAATCTTTCTTTTATTTTGGGGAGTGGGGACGGTTACCAGGGATCAAACTCAGGACCTTGCTCTTGCCAGGCAGGTGCTTATGCCATTGAACTATCTACCCGGCCCTTCTCTTTCAATTTTTGACATTTTTAGATACTGTCGGTCAGTCCGTATTCCCTTGTGCTGGACAAAATCAGATTTAGAGATAGGCTAGTACACATTGTTAACAGATCAAGGTATGAATGTACAATGGTGGTAGAAATGGAAGTCTCGGAGACCTTTTCTTCCAGTTTTCCTCTGAATTGTTAGTGAGTAGGGAAAGTTGGTCACTTCAGGTCTCACAAAAAAAGGAAAATGAGAACAGTTCAGAGTTCACTCTTGAGCTACAAACTCTTACACTGTGGGATTGTGTTAGTCAGGGTTTTACTAGAGGAACAGGTATAATACAAGGAACAGATATAATACAAGATGTACAGATGTATAAGAAATTACAAGATTGGCTTACGATGTTCAGTTGCAGCTTCAGATGAAGTGTGCAGAGGGTGTCTGTATACTTGGAGACAGACAGAAAGATTCAGTTCCGAAGTATGGAGCTCACTGCAGTGTTCCATACAAGTCCTGTATTAGTTAGCTGATGGGTCTGTGATGGAAGGCTGAAGAACCTGCTATGGAAGGGTGAAGAATCCAAACTGGAGGTGTAAGAGTCTGCACTAAAGCAAAAAGTGATGCCCAAGCTGACTGAAGACTGGAGTTCCTCTGAGGTAGTGGAACACCGACCCGTTCCTCAACCCCTTTATATGCTCTTTTGTACTGAGTCACTCTGGGGCAGACCCTCCATGCCCCACCTTGCCCAGTTGAATGGAGGGAAGCCCCCACTGCCCAGGGCATCCACCCAAGTTGACATAATGTGTCAACCACTACAGTGACAGAATTCACCAAAGTGAATGGAGGGTGAAAGGGTGTGGGTGTATGGCTCAATCTGTCCTATTAATAGATATGACTCCAGCAAAAGAGTTGTGTGGGTTGTAGTAAGACTTTGTTTCTATTTGAGGTCAGTAGAATTGAGGCCTCAGCTATAAAGATGAGGACAGGGAGTAAGAGATGATGAAACTTTATGCACCAAAATCTTAGAATCCTCTAAATAATCATAATCCACTGAATAAGCTGGGGAGCAGAAGTATGTGTGACTGCATAACTGCACATGAGACAGTCTCTCAGAAAGATCAGTAACAAATCGTTGAGGTCTTGAAGTGTATTCTATGAGTCTCTTAGAATCTCACTTGAGGGTATTCTGGAGGAAGTGAACTAAAATAGAATTTAAGAATGGCAAAGTTGGGGCTGGGGAGATAGCTCAGTAGAATAAGCACTTGCCTGGCAAATGCAAGGGCCTGAGTTCAATCCCCAGCTCTGCAAAAATAGACAGACAGACAGACAGACAGACAGACAGACAGACAGACAGACAGATGATAGAATGGCAAAGTTGTATGACAAGCTGTTGGTATTTTACAATTACAAATAATGACAGATAAATGAATGAAAGCACTAAAATATAATGAGAAATGGGTTGGTGTGAATGAGCAAATTTTATGGTAACTGGGATAAAAATATGAAAAGGACAAGATTTTGAGATTTATGTATGCGTATGTGTTTGCATATGTATGTGTAAATGCATGGTGGACTAGAAAAGCTTAAAATAAGTGAACAGATGTCCCTTCATAATCTATAGTTCACAAAGGTTTCAGAAGTTATGAAAATCCTTAATCACTTTTAAAATAAGCAGAATTACTGTCGTTTTGCAAGGTAAAAGAAATTGTCACACAGTTGGAGTAATGCACTGGGAACATACAGAAGCAGTACTACAGATCCAGCTGGTGTCAGTGGTTGTGACAGTAAGTGTATGACATTCCTCATTAAGGAGATAAAGTGTTTTAAAGAAAAAATTCAGAGAAATAAATCAAGAAGTTTACTACATAAATAGAAAAATATAAAGCCTAATGAACAGAGGCTAAACACCAAAGCTTTAGCTTAGATACACCAATCAGATGTGAACAGAAAGCAAGCAAACTTGGTAATATTAATAAGAATAGAATTCATGCCAAATAAGTTATGGTATAAAGAAAATTTTTATATGGATGAGTAACATTTCAGTGGTGAAGAGACTTAATTCTGTGTACTAGATAATGTGCTACGTGGGACAAAAACAGAATTATAAGTAGACCTTTATAAAATCATTTGGAGATTTTAATGTATCATTGATAATTTGTTAATTATATAGAAATATAGCCGCTCTAGTTTTAATATTTGCTTTAAGTATCAGTGAAGGATATACAAAAATTAGCCCTATATTTCTGAAAAGAGATTTGAATTTAAAAATATTTGAAAATGAAGCAAAGCTGGGTGTGGTAGGGAATGCTTGTTATCCTAGCACTCAAGAGGGTGAGGCAGGATTGCCGTGAGTTCAAGGCCAGCTTGGGCTACATAAGGAGTTCAAGGCCAACCTAAACATGCAAAAAAAGTAATAAGTTTGATGCCTTAATCATTTAGCATTAGTCATTATCTCTAGTTTTAAGTTTCTGAGAATAGACCAAGTTAGCCATCAGATATCAGAGTTTCAGCTTTATTCATAGGAGCCCCAGCAAATATCAGAAACATCCCTGCAAGAATTAGGTGAAGGCTGCTTATGACCTCAGTGGTTATATTCTGTTCTCCCCCTCTGTCATGAGACCTTTGGCTCTGGTGAATTGCAGCCTGTCTGGCACAATATGGTGATATCAGATCAAAAGCTGCAGATACAAGGTTTTGATTTCCATCTGAGAGCAAGACCCTGCCTTGCTGAGGGTATGCCGTAATGGAGAGTAGACAGCTGTTTGCTTTGTGAAGAACAGCAGATCTCCCCAGGGCTTTCTGTCCTACCAGGCTCCTTCTAGTGCTCCCTTATTGGAAAAGGTGCGGAAGTCTCCAGGTCCTTGGAGTAGGATGAGACTTGTGAGAAAAGGGGAATTTCCACCCTCAAAAGGCAAAAACATGTAAATTAATGTACAGATTTTATAGAAATCAACATTTTGGAAAAAATTTTAAAAGCTTATGCTAAATACCTATGGGATCAAATAGGAAATGAAATTTATCATAACAAATTACTTAGAAATTAATGAGTTGAATTCCCTGAAGAATGTCAGCAGCCTAGAACTGTAATTTGGATTTTGGTTTCTGATTGGCTTCCTCTCACTTATCCCCCCTGAGAAGGATCACTAGCTGTTTTCAGCAGTTTTTGTTGTATCTAATTTGGCCTCTACGCTTCTGCTTGATGACTTTTGACATTTCTGACTGATTCTGTAATCACAGCTTCTTGAGAATGACACTAATAGGGCTTATCTGAATTTTCATTAACCCCTAGGTTTTAGCAGTACCACACTTTCTGCCAAACTATAAAGAACTGTTTGTAGTTTGCTAGCATTGGATTCTTTCTCCAATGCAGGAAATGGGTAGAGTCTTTTTTAAATACAGGTTTTATAGCAGTTTGGGTTCCCATCAAATCTGAGACGAAGATAAGAGATTTCACTTTGTCTCCACCAGTGTGACTATTAGTACATTTGTTGCATTTGGTTACCCCACATTGACACATCGTTACTACCCAAAAGCCTCATTAGGGCTCATTCTTGATGTTGTTTTGCACTTCACACATTTGGACAGGCATGTGGGGTCATGCATTCACCATGATAGTTCCATGTAGAATAGTTTCACTGCTGTAATGCTCTTCTGCTCCACTTCATCATCGCCACCTACTCCAATCCAGAGCAAGTATGGATTTCTTTAGCTTCTCCATAGTTAGTAGTGACTAATGTGTATCTAAGTTGCCTTCCTATTTTCTAGTAGCTTCTTAGTGCCCGACAGTATTTCATTGTCTGGTTGCACCTCATTTTGCCTATTTATTTAAAAGCTACATTGATTACTGTCAAGTTTCAGTAGTTTTGATTGGATTGCTGTAACTATGCATGTACATACATAGTTTTTACGTAGACATGTTTCAACCAACGTTTTGAATAAAACCCATAGTTTATGATTGTTAATGTCGTATGGTAGAGGTATGTTTAGTTTTTTAAGCAACTTCCCAACTGCCTTCCAAAGTATCGGCCATTTTGCCTTGCCATCAGCAACTTATGATTTTTCTAATTCTCCATGTCCCACTTGGTGTTCTCTGGGCTCTGATTTCAGCCATTCCAATGGGTGTGCAGTTTAGCTCATTATTGTTTCATTTTGCAGCTTCCGGATGACATCATATGGGACAGGTTGGTTTATGTGCCATCTGCATGCCATCTATTCAGATCTTTGGATTTTTTTAAAGTCAACTTGTTTGTTATCATTACATTTTAGGAGTTCTTATGTTTTGGAAAACAGTCTTTTAGCAGATGTCTTTTGTAAATATTTTCTTATGTTCAGGCTTGTCTTCTCATTCTCTTTAACAGTAGCTTTAACAAAGAAATTTTAAATTGTAAAAATGTCTAGCTGAGCAATTCTTTTTTTAATGTGTTATCTCCATAGAGTTCTACTTTAAAAGTAAATTGCCAAATGCATAGCAATTTATAATCTATTTCTAGATTTTCTCTTATGTCATCTTCTAAAGGAGTTTTATAATTTTGAGTCTTAACATTTAAGTCTGTGATCCGTCTGAATTACTTTGTGAAGAATATATGATCTATGGATAAATTCTTTTCCCTTTTTTTGATGTGTAATTGTCCAGTTTTTGAGACCTCATTTGTTGAAAAGACTGCTTTCCCATTGTTATGTTGCCATAGGTCCTTTATTAAAGATCAATTGACTGTAATTATGTGGATCTGTTTTTTGATCCCTGTTCTGTCCATTCTTCCACCACTACCACATTGTCTTATTACTGTGGTTTGATAGCTTGAAGTTTGGTATAGTTAGTATGTTCAGTTTTATTCTTTAGTATTGTGTTAGCTATTCTGGGTCTTTTGCTTCTCCTTGCAGTTTAAAATCACTTAGTTATGGCTCACAAAGTAACTTATTGCAGTGTTAGTTGAAGTTAATATTGGATCTGAAGATAGTGTTGGTAAGAACTTCCATCTCAACGGAATTAAGGCTTTCCTATCCATGAATAGGGACTCAGTCTCTCCATTTACTTAATTCTTTGATTTCTTTCATCAGTTTTATAATTTCCCTCATTTAACTCTTATGTTTGGTTAGATTTATGCTTTACTATTTTGGGGGGGCATTAATGTAAATGGTAATATTTTAATTTCAAATTGCATTTGTTCACTCTTGATATATATAGAAAGTGATTGACTTAAATATTAACCTTATATGTAACTTTCTATAATTGCTTATCAGTTACAGTGGTAACTGTTAATTCGTGGTGTTTTTCTACAGAGATGATGTTATCTGCAAACACTAGGGTTATTTCTTCCTTTCTTATCACTGTAGTTTTATTTCCTTTTCTCACTGCATTAGCTTGGGTTTCCAGTATAAAAAGGGAGTGGTGAGAGGGTGTTCCTGAGCAGGTATCTTTGAACATATTGGGCTCTCAGCAGTTACAGATTCAATCTTAAACATGCAGTCCTCTATAGAGTAGGTGTCTCCTAAGTCTGTTGTTCCAGACAATGCAATGTGTTATGCAAAGCACAAATGTGTTTGATTGCTTGCTGTCCCATGGTTCAAGGCTGTGGTGCTTGCTGCTTTCTTCAGGGTCTGATGAGAGTTAAATGTGTGTTTTCCTTTGAATCCAAAATGATAAGGAACTCCTGGGGCAGGTTCTAGCTCCAAGTTTTTTTCCTTTGTGAGCAGCTGTCATGGAGAACAGGAAAGACCTGCACTAAGGTTGTTGTTGGCACAGAAGATGTAATGTTCAATTGGAACATATATTTCCTTGGCCTTTGTTCTTTTCTTATTTTACTTTAATTTTAGTTTTTAAAAGACACTGCAAAATAGTATTAAACAAAAAAACTACAAGTAATACAGAATTTGACTAAACAAAATAGGAATTTCCTATCAAACATCCTATATTTGTTATGTTGAATATTGTTGTTTTCAAATTAGTTGTTCATATTCATTTTATCTTTTTTCCATATCAAAATTAAGGGAGGTATAACCAATTCATATTAATGTAGAATATTGGATGAGAAGGTGGGCTCTGGAATCAGACTGCTTGAATTTGAATTCCAACTTACTATTGTGTGATACATTTGTGCTTCCTTATGGTTTTCTATAAAGTGAGGGTGATTTATAAGGTAATTAAAATTATTATGGCTAATAATTTGTGGCAATAACTTTGATTACTTCCTGTTATAGAAGTAGCCAAATGTAAGTTATATGTATATTCATTGTTATTAACAACAGGAACTCTTGATTTTCTTTCAGAATTGAGCACTTTGCCGAAATCTATGGTCAAAAAATTGGTATCAAAAAGGAAATTCTTTTGAAAACTCTGTGGGGAGATTATTATATAAATATGAAGGCTAAGAAGATTATGAAGGGCGATCAGGTATTGTGTACATTTTGAGTGTTGGTTATCAAAAGCCTATATTGTAATATCTTTAGGAGATAGATTTCAGCTATATTTTTTGTAGGTTGAGTTCATGGGGAACTTGTATTCCATATAATTGGGCAAGTCTTACTAGTTTTTTATGTAAGTTTTATAAGTTTTATGTCCTACTTATATAGGGTCTTTAACCTTTTTAAATACATGGACCATGTCAGACTACTGTGAGCATATAGCCTCAGGATAGTCAGAATAGTATGTGTTTGTGTGTGTGTGTAATAATTTTATTTATTTTTTAATCTGTTTAGTACAGGGTCTACAGGGTTTCACTCTGTAGATGGGACTCCTAGTGATTCTCCTGTTCTCAGCCTCCCAATTGCTGGGATTACAGGCATGTGCTACCATGCCCAGTCTCAATCACCATCTCAGTGAGCCCTGGGGGCAAGGCCTGCATTGAACCCTAGTCACTGCAGTCTGTCTAAGCAGGTGCTATCTGGTCAACCCAGGATAGTTTCGTTAAAGATTTATTTTTTAATGTACAATTCAGAATTGTAATATGATTGAAAATCATATACTCTTTTCAGAAAGTATGAAGCCATAGGAGGAAAGAAAATCAGCAGCCAGTACTGCTAGTGATAAGGTTTTAGTGCCCCTTTTTTCTTGTTTCTTTTTTCTTACTAGTTTTGGGGGTGGTGGGCATGTTGAGACAAGGTCTCACTTTGTAGTTCAGGGTGGTCTTGAGCTCACTTTGAGGTCCTGGCCTGCCTCAAACTTGTGATCATCTCCTGCTTCAGCCTCCAGAGGGTTGGGATTACGGGTGTGTGTCCTTAGGCCTGGCCTGCCCTTCATCTTTTTATGCTAGATAGGTGCGTTGCAGTTGAGGTTATATTTGTTATATAATGTAGCTGTCTTTTTGCTTAGTATCTTCCATTGCTCTCAAAAGCTTTTTATAAACCATTTATTTCAAAGGGGATGCATGCAGCTAAGCAGGAAAGAGCATGGCTTGAGGGTCACTTGCAAGCGTGCATCTCAGTTCATTACTCATTGGCACAGTGACCTTTGTCTTGGTATTTCAGTCTGTAAAATGGAGGTATTATTACTTAGAGTAGTTAAGAAGATTATATGAAGTAATATAAGTACACTCTTTAGAGCAACTTCTATCACAGAAGATACCCTGGTTTTTACTCTTTTTTAAAAATACTATCATGTGTAATTATTCTCCACCAATTGGACAGATGTTATTTTTTTCTATTAATAGTAAAACTATGATAGATGTCTTTGTGCATAGTTTGTATCATTATGATAGCTTTCTTAAAACTAGGCATTCAGAGACAACAACTTTGAATTTCCTAATACTGTACCATTGCCTATATTTTCTGAAAGGATGTATTGATTTATAGCCTATCCCAGATATTTGCAAGAATTTTCCTAAGTGTACTCTGACAAGTAATGTTTTTCATAATTTGGTAAGGGGAATAGGAGGGCTTTTGTTTTGTTTTAATTTTCTTCTTTTTCTGTCTTAGTTACTTTTCCCTTGTTGCTAAGACAAAATATCCTACACCCAAGAATAAAGAATGAAAGGTTTATTTAGCTCAAAGTTTATAGAGGTTTCACGTTATCATCAGCAGACTCCAAGGCAGGGTGGCAGATGGCAGAGGAGCAACAGTTCCTGGCACCCACAAGGCACCAAAAGCAATAAGAACAAAAAGAGAGAAGTGTGAGAGAAGACTTTCTGTCCCTTATATTGTAGCACTATGCAGGCTGTGTGGCACTCACACCCATAGTCCAAGCACTAGACCATGAACAATCATAACCCTAGATTTTGCGGCCACTGAAATGCAACCCCTTCCATGACTGCATGAGGCTTTGGAGGGACATCCAGACATAAGCTGTAACACCTTGTAAACATTTTTCCATAAATTTAGGAACATTTCATATTCCCTGTAGCGTTAATTCCCACAGGTGGACACATGCAGGTGCTGTGTAGCTCTTCAGTGGTAGTGATGGGTGAGGCAGCTGCAGAGCTTTCTTTGTCTGTGTCTGCCCGAAGCTCACGTTGTGCTCAGTGCCCCACCCCCAGGCCAGGAGTGGAGAGGTACTAATGAGATGGAATGCCGGCTAAGGACGTTCATCCCACCACCTTCATCTTTACCATCACGTAGCTGTTTCTAAGTAGAAATGGCATATGAGGGGAGTGAAACAATTAAGAACAAAATGTAAATGCCTAGTTCGGGAGCTTAAAACTGTATATTCTTTTATACAGGCCAAAGGAAAGAAACCTTTATTTGTACAGTTGATCCTGGAAAATATATGGAGTTTATATGATGCTGTCTTGAAAAAGTAAGGCTGTTGTAGAATTGTTTATCTTTTGGCAACTTCGAGCTGTATAATTTGCCTCATTTTCTGGTTTGATGAGTCATACTTCAGAAAGCTGAGACGGGTAGAGGCTGTGGACAGAGCTAGTGTGTATCAGGCTTGGGTGTAATTTAAACCCAAGTAGAGGATAGGGGAGGAGGGGCAAAACAGTAAGATTTTATAGAGCACCGAGGTGATAATGTAGAGATGGAAAGGAAAACTGGGCCCTTTGTTTTTATAAATCTAGTTTTAAGAAAGCCATTAAGATAGCAAAGGTGCCTGAAATCTAAAACCATTAATGGGGAACTTGGGAAATAACTTTTCCTAGTATAAGTGGAAAAGAAAGCTGGCTTTTTTGCTTTCTCAGTTACTCCCAACATAATAAAATAACTGTTCAGCTTATTATTTTTTTGAAATACCTCACAAGTTGGCGTAGCTTCAGGTAATTGTGGAATGGTGCTCAGTGAAAAGTTTTGAAGGGTACATCAGAAGCTTGGAGGCAGGGGAGTCCCTCACTGCAGCACAGTGCCGTCAGCCATCTGAGCTTTTCTGAAAGAATATGTGTGTGTTGGGGGGTGGGGGGTGGAGGGACAAATATGTTAACTTTCTTTTCCCTCCTACACATGGTTATCTGCTTATGCCTTTTCACCTCTTTAATCTTCATTGCAGGGACAAAGAAAAAATTGAGAAAATAGTCACTTCTTTAGGATTAAAGATTGGAGCCCGAGAGGCGCGGCATTCAGACCCCAAGGTTCAGATCAATGCCATTTGCAGCCAGTGGCTGCCCATCTCTCATGCTGTTCTTTGTATCCTTTCCCTAACAGCTTGTGAAGAAACGAATCTCAGAGTACAGGGAGAAGCAGTGTTTACTTAGCAACAAAGTAATACTCTAGAAATAACACATTTCAGTCTGAAGTAAGACTTCTCACTTTATTTTGTGTTCTACCATAAGACTGTATTTCATATTTTAAAAGCTAATATACTAATGCTGGTTAATGTTAATACTGCTCTTCTTAAAAAGATGCTTTTGTTTAATAAACATAAAAATATTTCCACTAAGAAGTAAGGGTAGCCGGGCGTGGTGGCTCATGCCTGTAATCCCAGCACTCGGGAGGCTGAGGCAGGAGGATTGGTGCGAGTTCGAGACCAGCCTGGGCTACAAAAGTGAGCTCAGGACCAGCCTCAACTGCATAGCGAGACTCTGTCTCAAAAAGGCAAAAAAAAAAAAAAAAAAAAGCAGTAAGGGTAGACAGACAACTTAGATGCTTCTGTAGAATAACTAGTTTTCTTCTCAGAGCATCTATATCTAAGCCAGGCTCTATTCCCTTCACAAGTTCCCTGGAGCACCAGAGAGGAGATCTGTCATAAGAATGCTGTCTGGGAGTACCTTGAAATTGTGTGTATATTCTGAGATGGGATTATTCAAGCCATGTTTTCGCAAAGCCCAGGTTTGGTCCTTAACAGCAGGCAGCCATGGTGTGCCAGAAACTGCCCAGTCCCCTGGACATTGCGTCTGAACGGGTGGAGAAGCTGCTGTGCACAGGATCACAAACATTTGACTCTCTTCCCCCTGAAACTCAAGCTCTGAAAGCAGGTGAGGTGCAGATGGCTGTCTGCTCTCTGGATCACTCACTGATTCTTCCTATCAGACTGTTCTAGACCAGTTTGCTAAATGCCAGTCTGCAAAACGGCCAACTTACCACATGTTCACTTCCACAAATGACCATTCCATTGGTTTGGTTCCTCACTTCCCAAGGTTTACTTTCATTACTGCCATTTTGCCCAGCCTGCTCGGTGGGGTTCTAGTGACTTTGAGATTCTTCCCAGGTCCCATTTCTTAATCACACTAGGTTCCATCCTCTGAGACAGCCAGGATTGTGTTCTCAGAGTTGTGGCATCACAATCAGAGCTGTGTTCCTAGGGACAGAGAAAAGTAGTTCTGGAGTCCTTGTGAGGCCTCTGTGTATGCTGTCCCTATGACAGGTTGCTCCTGTCCCCGAGTCTGAGGGTGTTTCATATATTTACGTCTTCATTTTTTTTCCCTTTCCGTTGGCTTTGTAGCCTCTGCTCCTAGACGACTCACTGCTGCTTGTTGTGGGGTCTCCTTTGAATCTCACTAACTCTCAGGCCACTTCATCTTCTCTGACCACACTCCTTGCCAGAATTTGACTCATTGGTGCTTCCTTTTTTGGATTTCCAGGCTTTTGAATGCTTCTGTTCGCTCCTCCCTCTTGACCTTTCTTTTAAGGCTTAATTTGTGATGTCCTCTGGTGCTTCTCCACCTGACTCATTAACTTTAGGATGTCCTAAGCAATGCTCCATCTTTGGACCTTATCTCTAACTGATGTTATGCTGCTGGTGGTCTCATCAAATTAAAAGGCTTCAAATGACACAGATATGTTCGTAGTTTCCCACATCTGTGTCTGTGGTCCACGCTTGCTCTCTCAGCTCCACTCTTAGGGGTCTAGTTGATGTACTCCCTTTTCTATGTGGCTGTCTGAGCAACATCACCAACTTAACAAATTGCAAAGCTGTCTCTTTATTTTATCCCTATACCTGACTCCTGATTTCCTTCTGGGGGCCTCAATCTTTTCCTTTGCTCAGTCCACAAGTCTTGGAGTCAAATGTGGCTCTTACATGTCCAGGCTGTCAGCAGATCACACTTACTATCCTGTGGAAATACTGTACACCCAGAATAAAAGCACTTTGATCATTTCTCCTTCTGCCTCCCTGTGCTGTGCAGCCACCATTGCTCACCAGGTTATCACGGCAGTGTCTATCAGTGTCTTTGCTTCTGTTCTGGGTTCCCTGTAGGTCGTGTCTTCTCAGCCTGTAGCCAGGGGTCCTGTGAATATGCGAGTCGAGGCACAAGGCCTCCATCACAGAGCCTTCTGTAGGTACTGCTGGAAAGAGTTAGATGTATGTTAAATTCTTTCCACAGTGTGCGTGTGTGTGTGTGCGTGCGCCTGCGCGCGCGCATGCACACGCACAGGCACATTTTTAGGGAAGGATCTAGGGAACAGGGTGTTCATAGTTAGAACAGACTTGTAGTGATCTGCTTGCTTACAGCTTCCCAAGAGCTGGGATTATAGGTGTGAGCCATCACACCCAGTCTCAATTGCCCTCTCAGCACACCCTGGGGCAGGCCCAGGGATCAACACCCTTACCCCCGTGCTTTCTGCAATTTTTGTTGTTGTTTTTGTTTAATGTTTGAGTTCTTATACACAGATTATTTTGATGACAGTGATTTTTTTAATCACTGAACATTAATTTTATACCCCAGGCATAACTTTAAAATATCCATATGTTCATAAGAAACTGTGTTGTTTCACATATTTAGAGAGAATTGACATCCCCACCCCCCACGGTACTGGGGAGTGAACTCAGGACCCAGTGCTTGCCAGACAAGCACATATTCTATTGAGCTATCTCAATAGAATACAGCCCCTGTATCTTTTATTTATTTATTTGTTTGTTTGTTTAGTACAGGGTCTATAGGGTCTATGTAGATTGGAATCATAGTGATCTACCTGTGTTCAATATCCCAGAGCTGGGATTATAGACATATACCACCACGCCTAGTCTCAATCACCATGTCAGCATGCCCAGGGGCCGGGCTGGAAAGGTAGGCTGGGGATCAAACCCTGGGCCACTGCTCTGCCTAAGCAGGCACTTTAATCCACCGAGCTGTTTGGCTGGCCCTGACATTTGTATTTTCGTAGTACTGAGGCTTAGTTTCCTTTTTTCTATGAGGTGCTAGGAATTGAACACAAGGCTTGCATGCCAGACAAGCACTCTACTGCTAAGCTACAACTTTGATCCCAAAATCTTTATAAGAATTTTTGCTGGGCTAGGGAGATAGCTCAGTAGAATAAGCGCTTGCCTGGCAAGTACAGTGTCCTGAGTTCAATCCCTGGTATCACAAAAAAAAAAAAAGAATTTTTGTTACAACTGTATTATAATAATTATAATATTTTTGTCTGTTGTTAAACTTAGTTTATGAGGGATTTTAAAGGCTATTGAGTGTTACTTTAACAAGTTGCCTACTTTTAACTTTGGGTAACATCCTTTAATTCTATCCCTTCTCTACTGGATATAAGTGCGGTTGGCCCCATTCAATAGCTTCAGCTCCACTGTGGGAGTCCCTCACACCCAGCCCCTCCATCCTGTCCCCTTGGCTTTTCTTTTGTCATTTTTGCTAACTTCTGCTCTTACTCTGCTGTTTCATGTTCTTTCCAAGCAATCATTCTAAGTGAAAGTTGTGAAAAGTTATGTGTCGATGATTTTATGTTCTAAATATTTTAATTGCTTTCCAGAATTGTTTATTTTTTAGTAACTGGGAAAAAATGTGACATTTTTGCTTCCTGTTTGTTTAGCTTTTATGAAATGTGGAAGTGAAGATACTGCTCCAGTTATTATCTTTGTTTCCAAAATGTTTGCAGTTGATGCTAAGGCCTTGCCTCAGAATAAGCCAAGGTAAGGAATGGGGAAATTGGGCTGGACTAAGGAAGTGGCCTGCGTCTATTGGGGGAGCATATGGGTGGGAGGCACAGATATTACCTCTCCTTATCTCAGCATTTAGCATGGGTCTAGTTCCTAGGGTAGCAAACAGAAGGTGCAGATGTAGATCCTTTGTGTTGCTCAGTAGGGGAAAGCTATTGACATCAGTTGTGGGGTACAGGCTTGAGCCAATGCAAATCTGAAGGGTGCTGGTAGTAGTATAACAACAGTTACCTTTATTGAGTATGTCAGGCAAGATGTACTCAAAGCCTACTTTGTCTCATCTAGTTCTGTCTGCTTTAGTGGACACTGAATGTAGGATCATCTGCTTATGTCTGTTTATAGGATGTATAGGTGTAGGTGGCTTATTTCTCGAGTTGCTGAATCTTGGAGAACACCTATTTTGTGATTTTCCTCTGTGACCCTTCTGCCCCTCTTCTGCCTCCATTTGAGTTTAGGTCCTTATCCACAATGGTGGTAATTACTACAGCAAACGTTGAAGTGCATCTCCTGACCAGTGCTGTGCTTAGTTCCAGCAATCTGTAGCCCACCCTTTAGAGTGATCATTGTAAGACACAGCTGTGGAGACTTAGCTCCCCTGATTAAAAACCTGAGTGATTCTTGTTGCCTTGAGCAACTTTGCCTGAAATGTGAAGTGTGCTGTTAGTGATGATTACAGTGGTGCTCAGAAAAACACTTCATGTCATTAGGTGTATTTATTTTAAATTGCATTCATGAGGAGAGCTGGGGTTATAGCTCAGTGGCACACTGCCTGCTTAGCGAGATCATGAGTTCGATTCCCAGTACAAAAACAAACAAACGAAATATATATATTCATATGTACTACTTTATATTAAGTGATAGAACTGTTGTTATACAATGAGATTTTAAGTTTTAATGAAGTAAAAATGTCCATTTACATAAAATGTCTAGTAAATAGTATATAGTGGTAGCAGAAATTATAAAGGTAATATGTGAGAATGATGGAAAGTTTGGGTTTTGCAGCCTGTGAAATAAACTTGGACCATTCATAACCTAACTTCAGACCATATTTCAGCTAATTTTGTGTTTCCCTGTTATTTTGTACAGTTCGGTCAGCAAATTGCTTTATCTTTATTCTGTAAGCCCTCTCTGTTTTTCTGGCAACATTCAGCTTATCTTTCATGAGAAAGGTTGCATATTCAGTTTTAGTAGCCTCATGGCTATATGAGGAGGGCTTCAGTAATTTTGTTCTGAGGATAAGTGAAGAAATAGAAGGAAAAATGAGTGAACGAGAAACTGAAGAGGTCAGCAGATGAGTTGCTGAATTACTGAATTAAATTCATATCTGAGTGAATGAATATCTAATTATATATCTTGGATCTTCCCTACTAGTACTTCACTGTGGTATATATTGTAGGATTTTTCTTTATATTCTGATATATTTGATCTTTTTGGCCACTGGAACTGTTCAGAGATTCTCTTAGAACCCTAGAGAATGATAGAGAATTAGAAACCATGCTCTTGAGATTCCAAGTTAGGTGTATTTATATTCAAAATACTTCATGCCATCTTTTATTCTCATTTTGAAGAATAATAGTATTATACCTCTGCTATTAGTTATATTTTCTTTGAATTTATTTCTTATAACTCCATCATGTTTGGGCCTGCCTGCTAGCTCAGCAGATTAAAGAGCCTGCTTAGGTAGAGTGCGGTAGTCAGGGTTTGATACCCAGCATGCTGTTTCATGCCTGCGGCATGCCACAGGCAGAGCAAATTGAGATAGTGATTGAGACGGGATAGTGGCATGCGCTGTAATCCCAGCACTTGGGAGGCTGAAAATAGGATCACTACAAGTCCAGTCTACGTAGTGAGACCCTGTAGACCCTGTACTAAATACAGAAGAAGAAGAAGAAGAAGAAGAAGAAGAAGAAGAAGAAGAAGAAGAAGAAGAAGAAGAAGAAGAAGAAGAAGAAGAAGAAGAAGAAGAAGAAAAAAAACTTTTAACATGTTTTCAGTAATTTAGTATACTGCTGGTGGTGCACCTTTTACAAGGTAGTTTTGATTTTACTTTTATGTTCTACTTAACACTAGTTTTTGAAGTGTTTTGTATCACATAACACTATTTTCTGTTGTGATTAGGTAGGAGCATTGTCATTACTTTTGTCTACCTTCTACCTTATTTCCTTTTTGTATGTTTTTCGAGTTTTAAAATTTGGGGGGATAAACACTGGAAGTTGATGTGATAGCATTTTCTTTCTACTGTGTAAGATACACTAAGCTAGGGACAGATGAATTTCCTTTCCTTTACCATAGATTCTATAATGATATGTGCTGAGGAGAAATGTAAAGCAAGAATTGAGGCGATGGTAAATGTGCAGCCTCCACACCCGTCTTGATGTAATAGAAGGCTGTCCTTCCTCATAGCTCAGCTGTGCCCATTGCTGTGACTGAAGCACCTCTGGGTGTGGGGGTTGGTCCTATGCTTGCAGTTGTGCTCTGAGCCACAGCATTGCTGTGCTAGTTTTAAAAATTAATTGCATTATTTTTATTTTTTAAAAAGAATACAAATTAGTAATAGAAAAAAGGTATTAGAAACAATACAGAATTTCATTAAACAAAGTAATAGGAATTTAACAGTGGTTGTTGTATGGCATGATGTTATCTTCAAGTTAGTTGTTGAGGTTACCAGATAAATATGAAAGATTGGTTTATAGAAAAATAAAAAATAAAAAATAAAACAGCAAAAAGTTGTTAGAAACTCAAAAGAAGAAAAATTAAGCATTAATTTTCAATGACCAACAGAAATGATCAGTATAATTATCCGAACTATTCTACATATATAGCTAAACATGTCTTTTCCCCTTTCATTTGTCCTTTTCCTCATCCCAGTTTTTTCTTCACATTGAACAAATTCACCCATGTTTATAGCAGTACAATTCGTCATAGCTAAATCTTGAAAACAACCCAAATGCCCATCAACTGAGGAGTGGATAAGAAAAATATGGTATTTTTACACAATGGAGCATTTTTCAGCTATAAAAAGATAGACTCAAGGCTTTTGTAAGTAAATGGATGCAGTTAGAGACTATATATTAATTTCACTTGTTTTAAAGTGAATTTAAACAAGTGAAATAATATATAGTCAGCTATAGGTACATTCTGTATACCTGATGTATTTTCACTCATTTTTCCCCTTTATCTCCTCCCTTCAGCTCTTCTTTCCCTCTTTATACAGAAGTTTTTTTCTATTTTTCCCTTTCTGTTATTTTTTTATTCTTTTTCCTTTCCTTCTCAATCCCCTCCCTAGTTCCCCTTCCTATTTGAATGTTTTCTATTTCACAATAGCTGTTATACATTTTGGTCCTTATTTACACTTTCAGTTTCACACACAAGAGTTTCTTATGAACATGTCTTTTATCTCACTTGTTTTAAGGTATACCCATTTATTAAGAAATGTCTCTAGTTTATAGCTGGAGACATTTACTAAAAAATCATATCATTATCTATTCATTGGTTCATGGGCATTTGTGCTATTTCCAACATTTAGCTATTATAAACTATGCTGCTATAAATATAGGTATACATATATTGCTGTGGTATGATATTTATAAGATACTAAGAAAGGGAATAACTGGGTCACATGGACCCTTCTAAGTCCTAGTTTTTGTGTTTTGTTTTTTGATGTGGGATGGGGTGTGGATTTACTGGAAATTGAGCTCAGGACCTCCTGTTTGCTGGGCAGGCACTAAGCCACAGAGCTATCCCCTGGCCCTAATCTCCACACTGATTTCCACAATGGTTATACCAGTCCACATTCCCACCAACAGTGGAGAAGGGTTCATTTTTCTCCATAGCCCTGCCAGTGGTTGTTATTGGTTGATTTCTTGATAATAGCCATTCCTTCTGGAATGAGATGGAATCTCAGTATTATTTTGATTTGCATCTCTTGACCAGTGATGCTGAACATTTTTTCATACACTTGTCATTTCTACTTTTCCTTTTCTGAGGAATGGATTAAAAAGACATGGTATTTTTACACAGTGGAGTATCATCAGAGAAAAGTCTGTTCATTTGTCCATTTTGGACTGGGTCTTTAATTTTTTTTTTTTTTTGATTCCTTATATAGTCAAGATATTAGTACTTTGAGGAGCAGCTATCAAAGGTAAGGGTGCAGAGTGTTTGGAGTTGCTTCTGCATCTTTTAATATATTCTATTGGGTCTGGTTTTGGCTGAATTTTTTTTTTTTTTTTTTTTTTTTTTTTTTTTTTTTTTTTTTTTTTTTTTTTTTTTTTTTTTTTTTTTTTTTTTTTTTTTTTTTTTTTGATGTGTGTTATGGTTTGTGTCTTATTGTCACCCCAAGCCTCATGCAGTCATGGGGTAGGGACTTCTAGAGTTTGAGATTAACTCATGATCCACTGGGATTATGGGTGATCTAAGGCTGGGATTATGGGTGTGAGTGTTACACCCAGCCTGAATGTAATATGAGAGAGACAGAGAGACAGACTCTGTCTCCATTGCCATTGTTGCTGTTTCACTGCTATGAGCTGCTGCTCTCTGCCCTGTGCTACTCTGCCTTGGAGCCAGCCAAGTATGGATTGAAATCTCCAGTAACTGTGAGCTAAATAAATCTTTCCTTTCTTAATTTTGGGTCTTGGGTATTTGTCCCACCAACGAGAGAAGAGTAACTGAGACTGTGTTTTTTTTGAGATGAGGTTACACTGTAGTTCCATTTTTAAATTTTATTTTAGGGAAGGGCCTACAAAGTGTTGAGGGTCTCACTAGTAGATCAGACTCATAGTGATCCACCTGTTTACAGCCTCCCAAGAGCTGAGATTACAGGCGTGCACCACCACACCCAGTATCAATTGCAGTCTCAGCACACCCCAGGCATGCAACCAGCATGGCAACACTGTGTAGTTCAGACTGGCCTCAAGCTTGTTGTGATCCTCCTGCTTCCCAAGTGCTAAGATTGCAGGCACACATCACCATGCCAGGCTATCATGCTGTTCTTCTTTCTTTTTCTTCTCTTTTCCTTTTTTTTTGATACCAGGAATCACATTTGGGACTGAGCTATATGCATGGCCCTACCATGATGTTTTTAATCTAGCTTTGCAGTATAATTTTATGTAGGAAATTGTGATGCCCTTGCCTTGTGTTTGTTGCCTAGAATTTCTTTTGCTATTTTAGGTCTCTCTTGCTCCCAAAGAAATGTTAGGATTGATTTTTCTAATTCTGTGAGGTATAGGACCAGCCAAATAGCTCGGCGGATTAAAATGCCTGCAAGCAGGCTCAAGGGCCATGGATTCGATCCCTGGGCCTGCCTTGCTGGTCCCACCTCAGCGGTGCACTGAAATGACAGTTGAGACTGGGTGTGTGGTACATGCCTGTAATCCCAGCTCTTCTGAGGCTGTAACAGGCAGGTCACTAGGAGTTTGATCTGGTACTGAGACCCTGAATACCCCATAGACTGTTCCCTAAAATGTAATACAAAATGAAATAATAATAATAATAGTAGTAGTAGTAGTAGTAGTAATAATTCTGTGAGGTATACTGAGGGTATTTTGATGGGTATTGTGTTAAATCTGTATGAACATTTTGAGAGTATGGCCGTTTTCACTGTGTTGTTTTTTATCCCTTACAAGTGCAAAGGATATTTTTTCACTTTCTGATATCCTCTTCAATTTCCTATTTAGAATAATGTAGTTTTGAATTTTGAGATTGTTTTCTTCCTTTGTGAGATTGATTCATATATATTTAATTTCTTTTAGCACTATTATAAAAGGTGTTATTTCCTCAATTTCTTAGTGAATCTGTTACTTGTGTACAGGAGTGCTATTGATTTTTGAGTGCTGACTTTGCATCTAGCTATGTGACTGAATTAATTATTACATCTAGAAGTCTTTTAGTGGTGGTTTTAGAATCTTCTATGTAGAGCAGTGGTTCTCAACCTGTGGGTCACAACCCCGGCAGGGGTCGAAAGACCAAAACACAGGGGTCGCCTAAAGCCATTGGAAATCATAACTGTAGCAAAATTACAGTTTTGAAGTAGCCACCAAAATTATTTTTTGGTTTGGGGTTACTGCAACATGAGGAACTATATTGCAGGGTAACGGCATTAGAAAGATTGAGAACCACTGATGTAGAGTATTATGTCATCTGCAAATAGTGATTTTTTTTTTTTTTTTTTTTCAAGACCAGAGTTCAAACTCATGACCTTGCACTTGCCAGGCAGGCACTTGTGCTAACTCCCCAGCCCCTGCAAATAGTGATAATTTAACTTCTTCCTTTTCTATCTTTGTTCCTTTTATTTATTTATTTATTTATTTATTTCTCTTGCCTAATTGCTCTGGCTAATGTTTCCAGAACTATACTGAATAAGAGTGGTGATAGTGAACATCCTTGTCTTGCTTCTGATTTAGGAACAAGAGTGAGAGCTATAGAATGAAAGTTTTCTGCTTTTGTTTATGTAGTATGATGGTAGCTGATGGTTTGACATAGTTGTCTTTTATCAGATAAAGGCCATCTATTCCAGTTTTCTGTAGGATTTTTATCATGAGTGGGTGTTGGACTTTGTCATATGCTTTTTCTGTGTGTATTGAGATAATGATGTGATTTTGCATTCTGGCCATATTAATGGGATGTAATATACTTTTTTTTTTTTTTTTTTTTTTTTTAAGAATGGGGGATTGAACTCAGGCCCTTGCACTTGCAAAGCAAACACTTTTTCTACTGAGCTATCTCAGTAGAGATAGCTACTCTACCCAGCCCCAGTAATATACTTATTAATTTGCACATTTTAAGCCATGCCTGCATCCCTGGAATGAATCCTACTTGGTTATAGTACATAAACTTCATTATTTGCTTCATTCTGTTTGTCAGTATCTTAATTGAGGATTTTTGCATCTGTGCTCATTAAAGAGATTGACCTATAGTTTTCTTTTTGGTTGGATCCTTCTCTGGCTTTGGTATTACGGTAATACTTGCTTCTCAAAAGACTTTGGACAAAAGGGCCAAATATTTTGGCCCTAGCCCTTCAAGGTCAATAAGGACCCAGGATATAAGAGAACCTGTGCTGTAATATCCTATAACTCAGAGGCGTCCCAAATTTCCTGAGATTGTGGGACCTCAGAGGAAAGGGATAAATGAATTATAGTGTGTCTAAGGAGAGTCACCCAGAGAAAAACATTCTCTCAGGCTTTCACAGAAAGCAAACTGGCCAAGCAATGGCTGTGACTCGTCCCGAAGGCTGACACTAACAACAGTTCTACAAAGTACTGTCTATGGTCCCAAACTTAATCCTGAGGGGATTTGACCCTGGAAGATACAAAAAAATGAGTGTTTTGTTATACAGGTCTTGCTTCGACTTGCCCTTGATCACCCAGCAAGGAAAAAAAAAAAAAAAGCTTAATTACAATGCATGAAACGCAGAGCTAGATTGGTGAGATGAGCTTTAGGAGGCTTAGATTCAATAGCCTCCAACATTACAAGCTTCACTGGTGACCCACTGCAATTGCAGAACATTTGACTGTGTTATGCATGTGCTTCCTCTTAGTCCAAAGAGAAGAATCTTCTTTTCCTTTCTTCTTTTTTTTTTTTTTT
>PVJA010009769.1:0-59492 GCA_004027025.1 Myocastor coypus
TATTCTTTTTATATCATTTGTATTGACTCCTTCTTTCTCATTGATTCCCATTAATCTCACATTGTTCATTTTCGCATCGTCTTGCAGATGATGAATTATTTTTTCCTGCATTCTGGTTGTTTTTAAAAGATCCTTTCTTACTCTTTCACTGGCTGCAACTGTGTCTTCAAGGTTGGAAACTCTATCTTCATTTTCGTTCGTTTGGCTCTGCCAACTTGTGATTGAGGTTTTATTTTCTTGTATATCTCTTTGAAACTGTTTCATGCGATCTATGTCTTTCCTATATTGCTCCGTCAGGGAGTCCATCATTTTTCTATTCTCCTCTAATTTTTTATCGATGTCTTCTTTAATAGTATTGAAGTCTGTCATTAGGGTTATCCTTTCTCTCTCTAATTCAGAGATTATTTCTTTTCTGTTCTCCTTTCTACTTTTCTGTAGTTGTTCCCCTACTTGGGATGCTATTGATTTAGGCATGTCTTTGTCAACTTTGGATATTATTTCTGCTCTAATATCCTCTATACGTTTCTCCAGCCGTTTTTCCACTTCATGTATTTCTTTTTTTACTTCAGATGTTATTTCTGATCTCAGTTGCTCTATAAGTTTCTGCACTTGTCTGTCTGCCTCAGGTGATATCAATTCAGAGGTTTCATCTGCATGATTCCCATTTTCTTCCATGGTAGTGTCTTCTGTATTTGATTTGGTTGGGCAGGGGCCCTGAGATTGCATCCTACTCCTTGTTAGCATTTTGTATGGAAGCGGCCTCTGCACTTTGGTGGCGTTATGCTGTGTCTATGGGCCTTTGGTCTGGAGACTCCAAGTTGGTTCCCCTGTAGAGGGTCCAGACTCTGTGTTGGAGCTCAGGCTGCTGGCTGCTGTGAAGCCCCATGGGTGTGGTCTGTAGGTGGAGGTGGAGCTTTGGAATTGAGGAGACCTGGTAGGCTCGTAGACTAGATCGGTTGCCAGACGAGATGTTTGATGAGTTCGGTACTGGAGCTTGGGCTGGAGGGGTTCAAAAAAAAGAGGTGGGGGGAGTGGGGAATGGGAATGCGGCCCAAGGATCCTGATCTAGCGGGCGCGTGGGCCTCGCTAGCACCGGGTCAGAGTTGGAACAGGAAGTTAGTCGCAGGAACACAGAGGAGAGGCGGAGGGGTAGAGGGGCCGAGGGGCGGAGGCGGCTTACCCGCTGGGGGCGCGCGGGCCTCGCTAGCACCGGGTTGGAGTTGGACCAGGAAGTTCTGAAATTTCATTTCTTTGTTGCTTAAAATTAAACTGAGTTGGGCAGGCCAGATAGCTCAGTAGACTAAAGTGGCCAGGGTTCTAAAGCAGCCTGGGTTCGATCCCTGATCTGCTGTGTCTGCTCCACTGCTAGGGTGTGCTGAGCCATTGGTTGAGACTGGGTGAGGCAGCACACTCCTGTAATCCCAGCTCTTGGGAAGCTGAAAATAGGAGAATCACTACGAGTCTGGTCTTCCTAGTGAAACCCTGTACTAAATACAAAAAAGAACAAAGAAAGAAAGAAGATTAAAAAAAAAAAAACAAAAAACAAAAGAAAAGATTGAGTTTACTTCACTACCCTTTATGTCAAGTATTTTTATGTTCTGTGAACCTCAGAGGCACATCTTCTCTATTCTGTAGTGAGTTCTTTCTCTGAAGTCCAAAGGAATCACATATCAAATCTTAGTGACCTCTGCTACTTTGTTTTGAAGTCTTTTCATCTTGACCACTGATTTTTATTTGCATAGATATTGTGCTTTTCAGCCCTAGTTCTGTTCATGCATTTTCCTTTTTCTTAAAACTAAGCATTGTCCAGAGATCTATTTTAGATTGTTGCTTCTTTTCCTCACAGATAAATATCAGCTATAATTTAATATATCTTAATTTTTATCAAATGTACATGAAAACATCAATTTTTCTTTTCATTTCTAATGTGTAGTTTTACAACTTTTAAAGTATTAATCTTTTTAACAACCTATTAATTTTTTCTGTTTCCCTTGTCTTCTCAGTTTCCTCTGTTCATTTCTTTGCCACTATGGGCAGCAGCAGCATTATCATTATGAATGCCAGTATGTTTCTCTACAAGCCATTACTGTCAGGATATTTTATTTTTCTTCCTCCTGTCCTTTTTACCAGGGATCAAACTCCGGACCCTGTGCTTGTCAGGAAGGGGGTCATGCCACTGAGCTGTATCTCTAGCTCTGCTCCTTTTTTCTTTTACTTCTGGATATTGAATCCAAGGCCGTCATATGGAGCTACATCATCCCCAGTTCTTTTTAAATTTGAGACAGAGTCTCACCAACTTAGAACCTCCTACCTCTGTCTGAGTGCTGGGGTTACAGACATGCATCACCGTGCTGGTTTAAAATTTTATTTCTTGTTGTTAATGACACTTTATCACTAGAGGCTTATAGTTATTTTCTATAATAGTTTGGTTTATTGATATATTGATATAATAGTTCTGCTAATGATTTTCTCACATAATAAGCATTAGTATTCTTTTTCAAGATATAGTCACTAGAATGGGGAATAAGGAAGAAATTTGTTTTAAAATTTTTTCCTCCCTTCTATTTTATTATAAATTTCTTTTGGTGCTTCAAAGAAAATTAAGAGGAACCACATCCACCTCTTCAAGTGTTACTTCTAAAATTTTTCTTTTTGATACAAATGTCTTTGCCGCTCAATTTTACTTGTGATTTATCAGAAATATATTTAACAGTGGGGCTGGGGAGATAGCTTAATAGAATAAACGTTTGCCTGGCAAGTGCAAGGGCCTGAAAAAAAAAAAAAAGGAAAGTATATTTAACCATATTTTATTTGAAATCTTTTTGTCTATTGTCTACATTGTTCTGTTGTTTACTAAATAAATATTTTACTTAGCTGGGTTTATAGTTTTGTTACTGTATAACTTCACTGATATTGAAGCTTAAAATTATTTTAAGTGGCTTTTTTATTATTTTCATTGAAGTGGGATGTTAAGAGTTGTAATGTTTTTCCTTCAGATTCTTCTGAGAATGACATTCCTATGGAAATCACCACAGCAGAACCACAAGTTTCTGAGGCAATATATGACTGTGTTATATGTGGACAGAGTGGCCCTTCCTCTGAAGACCGACCTACCGGATTGGTTGTACTATTACAAGCATCCTCAGGTATGCTCAGTGATGTTTAAGTAGGGAAAATTTTAGAACCAATGTGTATACAAAAGATGAGTGACTGTATTAAATGAAATTTATAACTATCTGGTTATAAGTATAGATCTTAAAGATTGATTAGGCTCAAATAGTAAAGTTTTTTTTATTGATTTTATCTTTCATCTCATTTTCTTGGACATGAGCATTGAAAGAAAGTCTTATTAAAAAGGTCTTGTTACATATTTCACAGTCATTTTTGTAAAGCGTGATAGTATAGCATCAATGCTAGGAGGCCAGTATTGGAATCCAGCTTTCTTGGCAGTAATCCTGAAATGTTTAGATAGTGTCAGTTTTAGTAGTCTGACAATACATGATATACTGAGGCAGCTCAGGTCTTTATTTTTTGAGCTGTTAGGAGCAATAATTCTTGAAATAGCCTTGCCAGTCTACATTTTAAAACATTTGAAACATTTGATCATTTTCCATTTTCTCCCATTCTGAAGTATTTTGAAGTTGTTATCTTTTGCAGACTAGCCCTAATGGTCTTAATCTTTATCAACAGAAGAAATGAAATTTGGAAAGAACTACATATTTAAAGGATCAGTGAGGGGGGCCCGGCAGGATGTCTCAGTGGTCTAAAGTGCTTGCTTAGGAAAGCTTAGGCAGCTGCAGGGACTGTGGTTCAGTCCCAGGCACCACATGCCCTCAGGGCAGGCTAAGCTGATCATAAAAATTAAATAAATAAACAAACCAAAGTTCTGAAACAAGAAAAAAAAAAAAAACAAAAAAAACCCCCAAAAAAACCCAAAAGTTAGTTTCTGAAAAATATAAACAAAAATGACAAAGCTTTAGCTATCTTGTAGACTTAATAAAAATAAAATGAATTAGAGGAGAAAACTATGACCAGTTTCATGGTAAGCATATGACTTAAATAAAATGAATTATTTCCTAGGAAGATACAAATGATCAAAACTAATTGGTATATGTTGCCCTATACTTTTTTACTTCTTTTCCCAATTTTTCATTTTGAGGTTGGTTTTTTTTTTGTGGTACCAGGGATTGAGCTCAGGACCCTGTGCTTGCCAGGCAGGTGATTATTCTGCCGAACTATCTCCTCCCTGGCCTTCATTTTGAAGTTTTATGTGTATAGAAATGTTGACTATCTTATATATGCCATCACTGGTCATTGCAGGGCTGCCACATTTGTTTTTCTTTTGTGCTCAGTTTCACTCTCTCAGAAGAAATTGTCATCATAACATTTTATATTTAAATATTCAGACTGTATGAATTTTGAAAGTCTAAGGATATTCTTTTACATCACCACAATGCCATTATCACACTCAATGTATTTAATAACATCTAATACTGTATTTTCCATTTTTCTCAGTTGTTCAAATTTATTTTGTCTATTTTTCTTTTTTATTTATTTGACAAATAACTGTATGTATATATGGAGTATAATGTTTTGATATATGTATATATTATAGAATGAATAAGTCAATTTTGATATACCTATCATTTCACCTACATGGCTTTTTTTTTTTTTTTTTTTTTCCTGAAGAGAGCATGTAGTATTTTTTTATACCAAATATTTTTGTTTTGGTTCTGGGTTCCAGGAAAAAAAAAAAGGTATGTCATTTTTTTGTTAATTTTCTTTAATTTTCAAACATTATTCTCTAGATCCCTAGATTTTTTCAAAAACTTCAAAGCTCAGTTTGGTTTTCCCTAGAATGTCTTAGCATCTGGGTTTGTGTGATTATTTTCTTCGAATTAGATTCAAGTTAATTTTTTGGAAAGTAATTGCCTAGGTTATGTTTATTTCTCGGCGTCATATTAGGAAGTTCATACTATCAGTTTGTCCCACTCTTGGTGATGCCAGCCAAGTTTGATCACCTGATTAAGGTGATAGGTAATCCATGAGATGGTGCGTGGAGATGCTACCTGTTTATCCTTTCGTCTTTTTACTTGCTGTTTCCTACCTAAATTAAAGAGTGCATTGTCAGTTGCCATCTTTTTTTTTTTTTTGGCTACTGTTTTCTCACATTGGACCTGTCTGAACTCTTTATGTCCTCATAAAACTGTCCCTTCAATGTTGGAACACTTCCTTGTTTGCCGTGCATAGTTCTAGGCTCATGTCATGCTTTCTCTTAACCCTGAACTCAGCTTGTTTTCCAAGAAGCTGTGCTTCCTTTTACTGAGAAATAGTATGTTTAGGAATCAGGTTTGTTGATATGAGGAATCATACCTTTCAGTCTTTTTCCAGCGAATGGACTTAAGAAGTAGTATGGCTGTCCATTCCTTTCAACTTCAAAGTCATATTTCAGTATTAGTGTTAAGAGTAAATATTGATGTATTTAGAGGTTTATTAACTCTATAAAAACAAACAAAAATGCCACCATTTTTAAAAGATCTGTAAAAGTATTTGAATAGTGGGAAGTACAGTGTACTGTGTGGTAAGTAGCCTGACTTGTTGTTGAATCAGACCTCAGTGTTAGTTATTTAATGAGGTTTTATGTTTGTTGTTAATGTAGTTTTAGGGCAGTGCCGTGATAACGTTGAGCCTAAAAAGTTGCCCATCACTGAAGAAGAGCAGATTTACCCTTGGGACACATGTGCAGCTGTTCACGATGTGAGGCTTTCATTGTTACAGCGTTATTTTAAGGATGTAAGTACTCTTACTGAATAATATTTTTGACTGCAAAGTTGATATGGTTATTTTCTTCTAGAGTTTATCATATATTTTCTTATTTTTAACAGAATGTCATTTTATTTTGAAATCTGTTTACTAGAAAAAAATTAATATGCCGATGACAATGAAATGGAAATTTGTTAATAAAAATTGCAAGCAGTCAGTGCAATGTTTCTTTTAAATGCTTATTCTGAAGTATTTGCCCTCAATTCAGTGGAATAATAAACATTAACTCTAAAATGCTTTAATTGTGGTATGAATATTTTAGGAAAAATTGTGCCTTTTTATTTAAAGATACACAATAAAAATTTATTATGCTTTTAAGTTGTAAAGGATGACTAGATTTGATTTGTGTTATCTATGACTTTCTGTGAGGTTGATATCTACATTTTTTTCAGCTTTCTGTATCTACAAGCTTTGTTACTCAGAAGTGTCAGTGTTTGAGAATAAATTTTATTTAGTATCAATAGCATTGATAACTTCTTTTTTAAAATTTTGGTAACAAATGTAAAGTTTCTTGAGTAGATTATCAAATCGGGTTTCTTATCCACTATTCTTTTTTTTTTTTTTGAATGTACTGTATCTTGAATTAACTAAACAACAAAGAACTTAAAATATTTAAATGTAGTAAAGCATTACTTTAACGTAGTTATATAAAGTGATTATTTTGAAATATTTTTAAATAGAACATCTTTCTTTCTTGCTTATAAATCTGCTGATTTGAGTGGAAGAAACTACTAAAGTCAGTGGAAGGTAGAATGCTTAATAAACAATGACTGACTTAAAGATAAGAGCCAGAGTAAAGTCGGTTCCATAGTACACAGACTAAGGGAAGGGGCTGTGGTGACTTCTGAAGGAGTTTAGGGTTCTAGTTAGGGGGTTATTGTGTAGAATAAAGAGTTCTAGACCAGAAGAAATGGGGTTTGATTCCGATTCTGCTGTTTCTCAGGTGTGTGGACTTGGCTCAGTTTTTTTACCTGTATAGGATTTAGAATAGTCTTTTTTTCGCCTTACTCTTGCCTTGCTCTTGCCTTTGCCCTTGCCCTTGCCCTTGCCCTTGCCCTTGCCCTTGCCCTTGCCCTTGCCCTTGCCCTTGCCCTTGCCCTTGCCCTTGCGCTTGCCCTTGCCCTTACCCTTGCCCTTGCTCTTGCCCTTGCCCTTGCCCTTGTCCTTCCCCTCCCTTTCCCTTTCCTTTCCTTTTTTGTGGTACCAGGGATTAAACTCCAGACCTTGCGCTTGCCAGGCAGGCACTTATGCCACTGAGATATCTGCTTGCCCTATAGAATGGTCTTTCTTTCAGAACCCTTATTAGTAGTTCTCCCAGATAACTTCGCTTGTATTATAGACCAGTAGAAATGTAAAGTTGGGCCTGGGAGATAGCTCAGTAGAATAAGTGCTTGTCTGGCAAGTGCAAGGCCCTGGGTTCAATCCCCGTACCAGAAAAACAAAACAAAACAAAAACTAAAGAAATGTAGTTACCTTTTCATTTTCAAGGTACCCTAATCCATTTGAAAGGATCCAGAGTATGCCTTACAAAGCTACTTGGGTTATATATAGTGGGCTAAAATGTGGACCATGTTTCCATATATTTTTGCAGACTTTAAGAAGAAATCTCTCACTCTCGCTCTCTCTCCCCTCCCTCCCCTTCCCCCTCGCTCCTTCTCTCTCTCATTGTCCCTTTTTTTATTTCTTTACATCTTTTGCTTGCCAGCCAGGCGCTATGCCACTAAGCCATATCACTGACTCTGAAGTTGCTTTCTAAAAACTGCATTTTGTTTACAAAGAAAATTAAGATGTTATACTAAATTCATCATTTGCATGCTTTTGCTGCCACTTTATTTAGATTTCATCTTTCTTTTTTTGTTTTGTACTGGGGATCGAACTTGGGGCTTTGTGCTGCCCAAGCAGGTGCTTAAGACACTGAACTATCTCCCTGACCCTAGATTTCATTTTTCTGGCATAATTATGGTTTTGATGTTATTGTTTTGAATCACTTGAAAGTAAATAGCTAAAGATGAAAGTTAAATCCAGACTTTTTAAAAAATTCAATCACAATATAATCTAGAGCTAAGAGTATAATAATTGTGAGAACAGGGGAGATTTAATGCAGGAAAGAAAAGTTTACATATTTCTTTTCAATCTAGATTAGTCATCCATTTCTAGAAAAATGAAAAAGAAAAAAAGATTGTTTTGTTTTAGATAAAAAGGCTCTGACTTAAAATCTGAACTGGACAAAATTGTGTTTCTATTAGTAATCGTAAGATTTTTAGTCCTATATCATTACCTCATTCACTTTCATTTTATTTATATATATATATATTTTTTTTTATATATATATTTATATATATATATATATTTTTATATATATATAGATAGATGGGATTTTTATATATAAATGACATGGTCTCTAGGCTGTGTGCCTTTGGAAGTTGAAGACTATTTCCTATGTTGAGTTTATAGCTCCTTCTGGGTGGGTACATGGTGTCTGTGTTGTAGATTATTCCTCATTTTTTTTTTTTTTTTTTTACTGAATTGCTATAGACATAAACACCAGAGTTTATAGTTCGAACAGACTGTGTAGAGCAAAAGAATAACTATTAATGGAGACTAATGCTGTTAAAGACTTAGACTGTAGATTTTGCTTTATTCAGATCAAATGTATGTGCTTTACAGAATGGACATGTAAAATTTTAGTTATGTAAGAGAGTACATTTTCTGTAGAACCTGGAATTTTGGGAAGGTATACTGCAGAAGGAAAAAAGAAATGTAAGGTTTGGAGTCAGATTTGGATTTCAACTAGGGTGCTAGTACTTACAATTTGTTGATATTTGGTGAAAATTTCATTTTCTTGTGAAAGTGGATAACACCACCTACTATATAAGATTTTAATATATTTTGAAGTTGTCAATATTCAGTGTTATAAGGACTGAACACAGTGGTTTTCAGACATGTAATTAAAGGCTCTCTAAAATTTTAGCCTCTTATTAGTGGTGATATTTCTGCATTTTTAATTTAACTCCAGCAAACTTGAATGAGATAGATAAAAAAGCTAGCCACCATTGTTGAAAACAAAAATTCTTAACTTTTTATAATATAATGCCAGAGAGCAGCTTGCTTGTGAACTGGCTACCAACTATTCTAACATGGTCTGACACCCAGATCTGCTTCTACTTTAAGCAGCTCTAAAACATAAAACAGAAATGAGTGGGCCTCCTATAGTTTTTGTGATTTGTGATATTGCAAGCTTGCTCACCTGTTATATTTGATTTCTGCTGCTGTATATCTTTAAATAGACAGAGAAAGCATTTTGTCCCGGGTAATATTTTCAACTTTTAGATATTCATGGAGTTTTGATTTAATATTGAAATTTTGTTTACAATCATGTAAAGGCCATTTAGTCATTATACATCATAATGTTTGAATTTCTCTCCAATATAGAAATAAAATTTAAAAGTTCATGCGGTTTTATAAGCATATAAAAACATGATTATTTGATTGCTCTTGAATCTTTGGTCATATAATGTCACTTATGTTAGATTTGTGTTTCTTACTGGCTTGAGGCCTGCCCATCTCTTAGTTACAGACTCCAAAGGGTCAATTCACATTTATGCCTAAATGCCAGACAACATGACAGACAATATGTGATAAAAATTCCAAGAAAGAACTTGAAAAGTCTTAAGCTTTTTTATAGGTGGAGAGGGAGTCTGGAAACTCATATTGTGGCTTGAAGGGAAGGACTGATATAGAATGACTCTTAGCTCTCTGATGTGATGACTAAGTTGTGATATATTTAAAGTAAGAGAAAGATTCATGGAGAAGATGACAAATTAAGTTTTTGGCTTTTTTGGCTTTTTTGGGGGTGTATATATTTAGGACAGGGTCTACTGGGTCTCACTATATAGATTGGAGTCATAGTGATTCTCCTATTCTCAGCCTCCCAAGTGCTGGGATTACAGGCTCATGTCGCCATGCATAGTCTCTATCACCGTCTCAGTGTGCCCCATGGGTGGGGCTGGCATTGGTTGGTTGTTGTGCTCTGCTTAAGCAGGTGCCTTAGTCTGCTGAGCTATCACGTCAGCCCTTGACATTGGTTTTTATGTTGTCTGAGGCTCAGGGAACTGGAGACTCCTGGTGGCAACTGAATAGCTATGTCAAATGCTTAGGCAAGGCATCTGGACTTGTTGAGTAGTTGAAATTGCTAAGTAAAATTTTTTTCTTTTCCTTTTTTTTTTGGTATGGAGAATTGAAATCAAGACCTTGCACCTGACAGCTAGGTGTTGTGCTGTTGAGTTATATCCTCACCCCAATTTTTTTCTTTTGACTAATTAAATTCTTTAAGAGAAGAGTTCTATAAGAAAAGAATAATACTGATTAAGACAGCAGAATTGTAGAAAGAGACCAAAAGAAAGAAAGGATGAAAAACAAGAGAGGAAGCCAGAGGGAAGTACACATTTTAGAAAGGAAACTGTTAATGTCAAATGTCACAGAGATCAAGAACCCCACAGAACATATAAAATAAAAACATTTTATTATATAATATATACAGAAGTATACTTTATGGGGTAGAGAAAGACTAATAATTATTTTCTTTCATCATCAGCATAGGTATTTGGGGACTAACACTTCAGTATTGTAATTTCTGTAGTCTTAAGATTGTCTAGTCAGGTATAATTTATAATCCAATACAAAAAAATGCCACATTAGTGTAACAGGAAATCATGCAAGATTAATGAGTATATAGTTAAATATGTTTATATTTCTTTAAAATTAATTTTTTTTTCTTTTTTTTTTTTAAGAGTTCTTGTCTTTTGGCAGTATCAATTGGCTGGGAAGGAGGTGTCTATGTACAAACCTGTGGCCACACTTTACATATAGATTGTCATAAATCTTACATGGAATCATTACGGGTAAGTTGAGTGGAAAAATTTTTTGAAGTGTACATTTCCAGACATTAAACTTTTTATGCCATGTGCGTGTCAGTTCCACTTCTTTACCTTGATTTTCATATTATGTCTTACTTGAACAACTGACTTCCATTGCTGTAACTTAGACTTTGGTATACTAGCTCTAAAATACTTAGCTTTGACATCCTACAGTATTTACTTATTGTATGATGATGCTTCAAATTCTGTGATTTTCCTCTCATTAGTATATTTAAACTTTTTCATTTTTCTTAGTGTATTATCTCCTTCCAAGACTTATTGCCTTGTATTATATCTGTTTCCCTTAAACTACCATTTACCATTTATGTGTTTCCTTCCATTTTAGGCCCAGACTGATTTAGACTCTATTAGAAAAATTATTTAGTTTTATTTATATGAATTATTATCACAGATTTATGATTTCTTGTAATTGTGGCTTATGCTAGTGTCATGGACTACAAGTACATGTATAAATTTTTTACCTTTTATGAATTCCTTCTGTTGTCTTTCTCAGTTCTGCACCTTTGCTTCCTCCATCCAAAACTCTTTCCCTGTACTCCAAGATCCCTTTTCATCAGATTCTGTCTTTTCCCACGTCACCAGGAAGTGTTTCTTTGTCATGCATTCTCTTAGATTACTGCCTTGTTTTCTACAGTTCCCTAATAAATGACCCTGTGTCCCAATTTATCTTTTCTACTTGTGAGAGATAATGTTCATAACTTGTTTGTCTGATCATGAATAACTTTTCTGTTTGTGTTTTAGGATTTCCTTTACTCCAGCATTTCAGGGAATTTGGTCTATCAATATGTAACCTCTTTTTGTTCTGTATCTTATTTTGCCATCTCTTCTATCCTTTCTTAACTGATAAAGATGATCAGAATGTGTCCTATTCAGAGTCCTCTTGATCTTTCATTTCCCTGTGACTAAAGTCTTCCCTTTCTCTTGGGCTGAACTTTGTGAAATCATGTATTATAAAAGGTATGCTGTATTCCTGTTTTACTAATTTGGAAACATTCATTTTTTTCTTTTCTAATCCTTTCCTCTCACATTCAGTCACTAACAAAAATTCCATTGCTTCTAACTTGTGAATCTTACTTGACTATATTCTCTTTTTTTTTGGTCTGGTTTTTGTTTTTTGTGCAAGGACTCACTATGCAGCCCAGACTTGTAGTGATCCTCCTGATTTCTACCTCCCTAGTTCTGGGATTGCAGGCATGCACTGTCTCTTGCCTAGACTCTATCACTGGCTCAGCGCGCCTGAGGGCAAGGCCGGCACCGCATGAGGTGCTATGGATGGGACCCTGGCCCCTGAACTTACCTAAGCAAGTGCTTAGTCTGCTGAGCTATACCTCTGGCCCTTGGACTATATTCTTTATTATTCCTCCTGCTTCTCTTGTGTGTGTGGGTGTGCACCTTCATTTTGTACCGTGGCTATTTTAATTACTTTCTTGCAGGTTACTTTTAATTTATTCACTATATCAGTCTTAGCAGAATGTAAGTCTGATGACATACATCATTGACTTAAAAATATTTGCTTCTAATAGGAAAAATTTTACTTTTCTCTCAGTGGCACTCAGGTGCTGTATGATCTGGGTTTGCTTATTGCGTTAACTTTTATCAATTTAGTGCTAATAAGCTAATTTTTAGTTTCTCAAGTGTGTTATGCATTCTTGTATCCCTATTTTCAATTATTTATTCTTCAAATATTTGTTTAGCATCCATGGAGTTCTAGATACTGTGATAGTCATTGGGAACACTACAATGAATAAGACACAGGTTTTTCCCCAAGGAGTGTATTCTGTATTTTGTAGATAAAAAGTTGTATTACATGTGTTAGATATTACAAGGTTTACACAGGGTCTTACTGGAATGTCTGCTAGGTGCCAGAACATTTGATGAAATAACATATTTAAGTGATATGAGATCATAGGTCAGGTTGTAAACAAATTATGATATGTGTAAGGAATTTGGACTTCATATAGCTATTTTGGAGAAAGCCATTAAAAGTTAAGTGGACACTTAAGATGTCTATTGTGACAGTTATATATAGAGGGCATTCCAGGGGACTAAGAAAGAATATACCAATATCATTTAGGAAGTAGGAGATAATGGTAACTTGAACCTGGCTATTACAGTGGAGATGGAGAGGAGAGTGTAGATGTGATATATGTTTAGGAGAATAGTCTTCTGGATGGGTGAGAAATTTCATTTATAGAATGAATGGAAGGAAGGAATCAACATGAGAGCTGATGCTGATCAGTGAGTGATTTTTACTTGGAATCTTACATTACATGTTAGATATTTTAGGTCCTTTGAATTGTGGTAGGGAGACTAAAAAGTTTAGCTATATAAAAGCATTCAAAATTAGAACAAAAATTTAAAAATTGAAGCATTAGCTGAACAACTAATTTGGAGACAACAGTATGCAATATAACAACCATTGTTGAATTTCTGTCATTTTGTTTAGTGAAATTCAGTATCATTTCTAATTTTTTTTACTATTTGTATTCTCTTTAAAAATTAAAAAAGGATACTGTCCTGCCAAAAATAAAAAATTTAAAATAAATAAATAGTACAGTGTACTTAAAGGACTGACACTGAGGAGGCCCTCTATAACTCTATAATTCTTGTTACAATAACACTAACTTTTTAAAACTCTTTTTTTTTGTCTTTTTGAGACAGGGTCTCATTATGCAATTCAGGCTGGCCTTGAGCTCACTTTGGTAGCCCAGGCTGGTCTCGAACTCACACCGATCCTCCTGCCTCAGCCTGCCAAGTGCTGGGATTACAGGCGTGTGCCACCACGCTCGGCTTAAAACTCTTTTTTTAAAGGATACAAAATGTTAAAAAAACATTAGAAACAAAAATTTCATTACATGAAGTAGTAGGAATTCAACAATGCTTTTTATATTGTATATTATCTTCAAATTAGTTGTTTAGGTTACTGGATAAAACCTGAAAAACTGGTTAAAAAAAGCTATAAGAAATTAAAAAGGAGAAAAGAAAAAATTTATGTGTTAACTGATCTTTTCAGTAGACCAGCAGAAATCAGCCATATAATCATCTATACTATCCTGCATGTATACATGAATATATCTTTTTCCCTACTTTCTTTTGTCCTTTTCCTCATTACAGTCCGTCTGTCCATCCATCCGTCTGTCTGTCCATCCGTCCGTCTGTCCGACCTTCCTTCCTTCCTTCCTTCCTTCCTTCCTTCCTTCCTTCCTTCCTTCCCTCCCTCTCTCCCTCCCTCCCTCTCTCTGTCTCTGTCTCTCTCTCTATTCAGTGTAGGATCTACAGGGACTCACTACACAGATTGAACTTGTAGTGATTCTCCTCTGTTCAGCTTCCCAGGTGCTGGGATTACAGGCACACAACATCACACCCAGCCTCAGTTGACTTCTCAGCAGGACCCCGGGAGCACAATGGGGGATGTGGGGGGAGTTGAGGATTGAACCACTGGCCCCTGCATCTTCCTAAGCAGGCGCTTTAAATCTGTTGAGCTATCTGGCCTGCCCTAGTTCTTCATTTCCATTGAGCAGATTCTTTCCCTTTCATGGCATCTATTGTATCTTTTAGATTTTATTTACTCTTTTAGGTTCTCACACTAGTGAGATAATAGGGTGTTTGCACATTGTCTTAGTTACTTTTATCTCATTGCTGTGACAAATACCCAATACCCAAAATGAAAGGAAAGGTGATTTAGCTCACAGTTACTGGAGGTTTCAGTCCATACTTGGCTGGATCCAAGGCAGAGTGGCACAATGCAGAGGCAGGCAGTTCATGACAGTGGAACAGCAACAAAATGATGACAGAGGCAACCAACCAATCAGGGCAGCAGAGCAATAGTGAGAGTCTGTCTCTCTTTATATTCCATTCAGACTCTCTGCCTCAGCCTATCTGCCTTAGATTGCACCCATAATCCCAGAGGTACTCAGACCCATAATCCAATCAGTAGTAAAACACATAATCCCAGTAGATTATGAGTCATGTCTCAAACTCTAGAAGTCCTTGCCTCATGATTGCATGAGGCTTTGGGGGTATAACTAGAAACTATAACACGTATGAAGGTTTGATTTATTTGACTTATCAATACAGTCTCTAATTGCATCCATTTACCTTAAAAGCTTTGAATTCATCTTTTTTATAGCTGAGAAATACTCCATTTTGTAAAAGTACCGTATCTTTTTTTATCCACTCCTCAGATAATGGACCTTGGGGTTGTTTTCAGGATTGAACCTGAAATTTAACAAATTGTGCTGGTATAAACATGGGTGCATGCATGTCACTGTGGTGTGATGTTTTCAGTTCTTTTGGAAAAATATCTAGGAGGGGAATAGCTAGTTTGATTGGGACCTCCAATCCTAGCTTTTTAAGGAATCTCCACACTGATTTACATAGTGTTTGTATAAGTCTGCACTGCCATCAACTGTGGAGAAGGGTTCCTTTTTCCTCACAGCTAAGGTACTTCATTTTCTTCTGACAGCACTTAAGAGTGAAAAATTGCAGGAGGTATAATTTTTCTAAAAGCTTTAGTAGATATCAATGATAGGATGTATGGGGGGGAGTGGGAAATACTATCAAGAGTATTTGATGTGATAGATCATAGTATGTAGGCAGGATAGGACAGTCCTGATAAACTAGGAGAAAAAGAAGGGAATACTTGATAGTTGATAGGATGTAAGATGCTTAAATTTAATATTTCACATATGGATGATTTGGGGTTATTAAAGGACAAAGTTGTAGTTATGGTTACATGGTAGAATACTGTGGAGATCAAAAGTATAGGAACTAGTAGAGTCAAGGAGTTTAAGGGTCTAGGGTGTAGGTTTAGTCATACATCCTATAAAATGCAGGGGAGGATGACAGGACTTGGAGTGGTAAGGAAAATTGATCTAGATTTCAAAATCTTGAGTAATAAGTGTGGTGACAATGAAATGGAAAAGGGAAGTGTTACTGAATAACATAAGTGCTAGACAAGAGAAAGAAGGTGTAATAACCTGAAGCTAGGTCTCGAGGTGAGGATGCTGAGGTGAGGCATTTAAAGGGAGATGAGAGGACTTCTTGGGAAACCTTAGGTAAAAGCCTGGTTTTAATACATACAACAAGCAACAGATCTCAGCATGCTTTGGATTTAAGGCTCTACGTGAATTTCTTACAGAATGTCATTCTATGCCCAAGGTCCTTGCTTCATCCTACTCTATGTACCTCAAAAACTTAACTCACCACTATCTTCTCTGGGATTCCTTTTCTGTTGCACACATACACATATATGTGCGTGCACACATACACATATGTCACTTTTATCTTTTGTTTAATATGTTAAGTTATATGTATATGTGTATATGTGTGTGTGTACATATATATATATATATATATATATATATATATATATATGTACACACACACACATAGACACACAGTATATATATATTGGCCAGCACAGCTTGACTTGGGGATGGGGCTGGCTCAGCATGTGGTACCTGGGATTGAACTGAGGTACCTGCAGTTGCCTAAGCTTGCCTGAGCAGGTGCTTTAGACTGCTGAGCTATCTCACCAGCCCAATCTCATTATATATCTGTGTTTATTTCATCTGTTTGAATGATCAGGTTCTTAAGGGTGTCTCCCAATGTGAAAAATAATATAGCAATACATAGTCTATGTACATATATTTATTACAAATACTTAAAAATCTCATGTAAAATGATTTTTCCTTATGGAAAATAAATTTGTATTTGTATCTTTTGATCTTTATGTTGTTACTCATCACATTTGATACATAGAAGAAGCTGAATATCCAGAGAAATGAATGTAAGAGACATTGTAGTGTATTTCTTAAAAGTAGTGTATTTCTTAAAAGTCAAAGATAAAAAAGTAGTGATGCAAAACCCCAAAGAATTCAGTTCTTTTCGTTAATGTACTTGAGATGCAAGATACAGTGAAACAAGCATTGAATTATTCAGTTACTTGTGTTAAATGCTTAGCTCCTTAGATGACATGTCACATTTTTAAAAGGCTTAATGTAAGCTTCAGTAATTAAATGAGAGATTTTGTTTCCTTGTGCTATATTTTAGAAATGTCTTTGTATGGTTCCTAAGTTTTTATGAAATGTAGAAATGTAACTTTTTCCCTATAAATATGTGCATTATATATCTGTATGTTTATTTCATCTTTTAGAATGATCAGGTTCTTCAGGGCTTCTCAGTGGACAAAGGAGAATTCACCTGTCCTCTCTGTAGACAGTTTGCTAACAGTGTTCTTCCTTGTTATCCTGGGAGCAATGTGGAAAATAACCTTTGGCAACGTCCTAATAACAAAAGCATAAAAGATCTCATAAAGGAGGTGGAGGAGCTGCAGGGACGGCCGGGAGCTTTCCCAGTAAGCATCAGTGTAAGACAGAAATACCTTGCTTAACTCACTCTGGTTTTCAGCTTTTCACTTTCATTCGGTATCTAAGTTCTTTGAACCTATGTTGAGTAGAAATTGCTTTTAAAGGTTTCTTATGATTTTGGATATTTAAAAAAAAAAAACAAAAAACAGAAAAAACTGTTATCAAAGACTATATGTTTTAGTTGCTAGGACAGAACACGTGTCACCTGAAACTTAAAGGCTCATGTCCTAGAAGTTTTTGCCTTCATGTGGTCAGTCAGTGTGGTATAATGGGAGAACTGCTCAGGGTTTTGCAGACAGGAAGCAGAGAGACTGAAAGGAGGAGCTGGGAAGAAGTTAAACCCTTTTAGAAGTTAAACCCAGTGACTGCCTCTTCTGATAAGACCTTACCTCCTCATAGAAAGTTAGCTCTAAGCCCCATGATACACTCACCTTCCAAAACCCTTTTCTGTGAAAACAGGACACTCTGTCTTGCCTTGCCTTTTCTTTCGTCCTTTTGAGCCAGGGGTCTAGCTATGCAGTTCAGGTTGGCCTTGAGCTTTTTTTTTTTTTTTTTTTTTTGCCTTGAGCTCACTTTTGTAGCCCAGGCTGGTCTCAAACTCTCATTGATCCTCTTGCCTCAGCCTCCCGAGTGCTGGGATACAGGTGTGTGCCACCATACCCAGCTCATCACTATACTTTTTCTTAATGAAAATCATTATAGTTTTAATAGACATCATGAAATACACATTTAATACAGATTATGAAATCCTGTAAGTTTATTTTATTTTCATCTTTTTGAGACAGGGTCTCGCTATGCAGTTGAGGTTGGCCTTGAGCTCAATTTTGTAGCCTAGGCTGGTCTCGAACTTGCACTGATCCTCCTGCCTCAGCCTCCCAAGTGGTGGGATTACAGGTTTGCACCACCACGCCCGGTGAATCCTGTAAGTTTAGACATTGTTAGGCTCTTGCAAGCTGAAATATTTAAGAGCAAATTTAAACAAACTGTGTATCAGGACATACAGCTTAGTGATGAGAAAACATTCTGAAAGTTTTGTCAATAGATGATTTCATCACTATGAACATCATCGTGAGTACTTATTCAAACTAAGAGTTACTAGGTGCTAAAATCTTAAGAGACCACCTTGGTATAAGTGACCTGTTACTGACTAAATGCAGTGCATGAGTATAAATTTCAGAGTAAAGCACAATGTCATTATTTAAAAATATTCTGATTAGGTACATTAAAATTGTGGTGATAGACTTACACCTACACATGTTTGTGTATTTGCTAAGTGTGCATTAGAGAAAAAAATATGGTGTGGCTATTCATCATAAGTCATTCTACTTTACGTGGAGTTTGTGAATCTCTTTTATCTCACCTAGTAGGATTCATTTGGGTCTCTTTTTCATTAGATTTATGATTGGTCCTTGAGAGAAGTGACAGTGGTTCCTCCTTTGTGTAGTAAATTATTTAAAAAGTCATGAATTTTTAAAAAATTATTATTTTCTTTTTGTCAATTCATACATACATATATATATATATATATATTTTTTTTTTTTTTAAATTTAGTACAAGGTCTTGCTACACAGTTCAGACTTACAGTGTTCCCCCTGCCCTGAGGTTACAGGTGTGTGCCACCGTACCCAATTTGGGTGGTCAGCATGGTGCACTTGGGGTTCTCAGGCTGGCATGGCATGCCGTACTCGGGATTGAACCTGGGTCCTTGTGCTTGCTAGGCAGATGCTTAAACCACCAGGCTGTCTCCCTAGCCCTGTAAATTCTGATTTTTTTTATGTGCTTAAAATGTTAAATACATATACCAACTCCACACAAATTAAAATTATGGTGATAGATTTACACCTACAAAGAATGTAAACATAGTGTGTTGCTGTGCTCACTTTGGAAGCACATAACTGAAATTGTGTGTGACGTACTCATAAATCTATAAAAATTTTTAAAAATTCACTTTCAGATAATATGTTTAATGTAAGAGACATTGATATTCTTTAAAATGAATTTAAATGAAAGCTTTTAACAAACATGAAAGCTTTGTTATGAAATATTATTTTAATGACATTGGTTGGCTTAGAAAATAGTGTGTGGTTAATTTATAGCTGGATTTTAGTACTGTCAGTCATAACGTAGAATTAGAAGAAAAGATGATGAGAAAATATGTTTTTCATTGGTTTATTTTTTGTTCACTAAATGTACTTATAGTAATAGTTAAGGTTATAGTTATTTTGAGTTTAACTTCTCACTGTATTCACATGATAAATATTTTAGGCTATTATTAAAGAAGATGAATATAAACTTTATATATATGTTTACCTCTTTTTGTAGTCAGAAACCAACTTAAGTAAGGAAATGGAATCTGTAATGAAAGACATAAAAAATACAACTCAGAAGAAATACAGAGACTATAGCAAGACTCCAGGCTCACCAGACAATGATTTTCTTTTTATGTACTCTGTTGCTAGGTAGGTATATGAAATACATGCTTTTGTATTTACTTACTACCAATTGTTGAGATTACAGTGCAGTGAATCTTTTATTACTACTTATTTAAAAAAGGGATATATATTTAATATTGGTTGAAATTATGGTCAGTTTTAGAGTCTCTTAGGACTATAAATTGATATTTTTTCCATATCTCTTGAAGAATTTTCAAATTTTGATGGAATATTTGATGGAAGTATTATTTGGCATTATAGAACATTTGGAGAAAAGTATATTGTTAATATTTTGGGAATGATTTGTATTTCAAAAATACTATTACATATGAAGTCTTGTCAAAAAGTAATACTGAGAGCTAAAACGTGTATGTGAACAGTAAGAAGCAAAACTCACATTTTTAGTTTGCTTTAATGTAGAAGATGACAAATGTTGTAGGACACCAATTAATAAAGAAAGCAAAAGATCAGCATGTTCTTAGTCTCTATTTAAAGTGAGTAGGGACTTAGAAATCAAACACTGAGTTTTTCATCTCTCAGATTAGGAAAAATTGGTTTGAGTAAGTATTCAACATAGAAAATAGATTTAAATGGGAATTTTAGAGAGTTTGATTGAGTGAAAATAAAATCATAAAAGAAAGCAACAGAGAAGCAGACGAGGGTGTTGTAGGCTCTTGGATATCTTTGGAAGCAAACTTCCTGTTTTGTTCAGATAGCATTATAATAGGTAAGAGAGTGTGATAGTATGTTTTGCAGTGAGATAATGGAGGAATAGGATGAAAACTCAGATCTCTTCAATCAAGGTTTAGTGTTTTTAAATTACTGTTCTTTTTTTTTTTTCTTCTCTATGTGCAGCTTTTATGGGTCATGTTATTCACACAAGACATTCTTTCTGCCCTACTCCTTCCGTGGAGCAGAGACTAACAAAAGAGTAATTAGAACCAAGGAAAATGAAACCCAATTTAGAAAACCTGAAGCAAGCAAGTTAGAACACAAGATAAAGAATTTTCGTGCCAGTCAGGGGTTGACCTAAAAGGATCTAGTGGTTTAGAAAGTAATTTACTAATTTGCACATTTCTAGACTTTTGTTTCTCCAGAATGTTTTTGGGCAAGATAGAATAGTACCGGTTTCGTTTCTAGAGAGTTACCAGTTACTGCATACTTGTAACAAGATGGTACTTATATAAAAATCTAACTGAATATAATTTAACTTCATTAAAATTCCAGGATTATACAAAGCTTCTGTACAACACCATCATCATAACATCATAGAAAATTGGTTGAATATAGACCAACTCTATTACATTTAACACATACCTGTATATTATATACACATATTTATGTTGTTCATAGATTTATGCTTTTCCATTAGACCTTTTCCAAATTGACCTTTTTAAGAAAATTCTGATGGAATGAAAATGATCTATACTTGGAATTTTCCTGTGGAATAATACTTTTATTTAAATATGCCTTAGTTTGAAATTTTGTTACCTTAGCCATATAAAACATACAAAATAAAGGTTGTGAGGATATGTGAGACTTCTTAAATCAACATATTTTGGTTTTTCTACATTATAGAGAAGTGGAAATGGATGATGTATGCTTTTTAGTAAGAGTACAGATCAGAGAAGCAGAAACTATATATCAACCCCTATGCTTCTCTGATTGCTAGTGGTAAACTCTAAAAGCAGCATGACTGATTACCCATTGGTTGGAATTATCTAGGTCATTGCAAAGTTTTCACAGTGAGATTGTAGTGCCCTGTCTAAAGTTTTACTTGGTCATTACAATGAATAGAGGCAACAAAGAAATTGATTAAAAAATGAACAAAGCATAAAGTTAAAGCAAAAATGTATATGGTAACTTATTTAGATAAGATATAATGGGGGGGGGCTTTAGGATTAACTCTGGTTTAAGTGCCTGAGCAGCGGGCAATCCCAGTCAGGCATAGGATGGTGGTTTGGTCCCCACACCCACCCTTAAGGCAGCCTAAGCTGCCCCGTCCCCCGTCAACAAAAACCTCTTCTAGATAAGATATAATTGTCTTGAGAGAAGATATAAAATCTAATTATCTTAATCTAACATTCAGTTGCTTTGTAAATATTTATGCCAACAGAAAACTTTATTCCTAAAAGAAGGGAATTAAAATTTTAGCAGTATTTGAGAACTTAAGTAAAATATTTAGTGATAAATTTTCTTTGAATTACTTAATTTTTGAATTAAATAATTATTAAATGTATAATCCATCAAAATTTTTAGATTTATTAATTTTTGTAATTTGAATGGAATAAAATTCTAGTTTCAGAGCTAATTTTTTCCCCATAGAATAAGTAAATGTATTTATTCTTCAGGAAGCTTAACTTTTTGATGTTCGAAGATAAAATTATTTTTGGTGTCTAGCCAGACTGGCAATCTGGAAATTTCTTTGAGATTGCATTTTTTTTTAGAAGGGCAGTAAATGTCTGTTTACATGGAGAAGCTTTGGAAAATCTCCTCCCCTTCCCTCCCTTGCCCTCCCCCCCTCCCCCCATGTATTTGGTACAGTCTCACTATGCAGCTTGGACTTTTAGTGATCCTCCTATTTTTAGTCTCCCAGTGCTGGGATTACAGGCATGCACTACCACCCTCTGTCTGTACCGGCACGGTGCACCTGGGGGTGGGGTTGGCACTGCATGTGATCCCCGTGTTTGAACTTGGTCCGTATGCTTGCCTAAGCAGGTGCTTAGTCTGCTGAGCTATCTCACTGGCTCTTTTGGAAGATTTTTCTGAGGGTGACAGAGAAGAAATTGCTGGAATACCTTTGTAAAATTAAATCACTTTAAAAATTAATCTAAATCACTTAATTCAAGTTTAAACGTCTTCCCAAAATTTCCATTCTGTTACAAATATGTCATTCAAATGAATTATGCAAAGTTAATTCTAGGGGAGAAAGTTTTCCTCATTTCAGTACCAATTCATTATTTAATTATTAAAACAAAAAATGACATGAATTTCAGTAATTGGTTTTCCCACGGATTTTTGGATCCGTGTTACGTATTTCATAGAGATATTGGGGAGTAGCATTTGGTCTGTATTTTGTGAGAAAAATGAAAATAGAAAGATGGCACATGAGCATATGAGATACAGATTGGCATCTGTAAATCAGGAGTGGGTATAGTACTTGGTAGATCTACCTAGTGTCACAAATTAGTTGTATGGAAAGTCTAAACTTTGTAAGCTAACTATGTTCAAAATAAAAGGAATGTTTACTATTCTTTTAAAAAATAAACCTAACTTTTTTGGGGTATCGCTGTTGGGTTTAAGGAATATAAAGAAAGATGATAAACCATAGGCACTAAAGAGAAACTTGTACTTGGTTAGATGTCAAAGCAAAAAAGCTATCATGCTGTAGCTTTTTAAACACTTAGCTAAGTACTATTGGGGATTTAGAAGGTATAAATGAAATAGCTCCTATTTTTGAGAAATTTACAATTTAGTTGGAGACAAAACACTGTGTAAAGCAGAATACAGTGTTTTTAAAATTATCATAGATAAACATTACAGAACTTCAAAAAGGAAGATAAATCGAAATATAAAATGTGTGCAAGTGCTTCTTTCCTGTCTCAGGAGGCATTCCTGAAAGAGTCAGAATTTCAGTTGCAACTTTTCTGTACTATAGGCAGTGCTTTGGAGAAAGGATGAAAGTAGTCCCTTATGCCCTAAAACCAAGCATCTTGTTCAACTCGTATGGTGATATGCTCAGGCTTTGAATCTAGACTTATTTTCAGTGTCTTTGCCCTTTTTACTGTTCCAGTGTGAGTTTGAGAGTGCTAAAAAGAGAGGAAGAGGGAAACAACATTAGTTTTTCATGTTACTAAAAACAACAGTGCTGAAGGTAGACATTGGTCATGTAAAGCAATTGGGAGTGCAGTTAGAGGGATTTTATGAGGATATACAATATAGTTGGCCACTATGTTAAACTTTTTAGTAGCAGTTTTTCTCATCATTTTTTCAACTACAGAGAAATCTTTCTGTTTAAAAAATTTAGCTAATTAGTTAATTTGTTACAGGGTCTTGCTACACAGCTCAATGCATAGTGATCCTCCTATCTCAGTGCTTCCACAGTGCAGGGATTACAGATATGTGCCACTCTGCCTGGTTTGGGTGGCTGGCACAGTGTGTCCAGGGTTCATCAAACTCAGGTCCTTGCTCTTGCCATTTAGGCACTTAGACCTCAGAGTGATCTCCCCATCCCCCTCTTTTATGTTCCAAGCTTTTGTTGTTGTTGTTGTTGTTTTGAGATGTAGTCTCACATTGTAATGTAAACTAGCCTTGTACTCATTCTGTAGTCCAGGCTGCCCTTGAATTCAAAGTGAACCTCCTGCCTCAGCCTCCCAAGAGCTGGGATTATAGGCATGTGCCATCAGTTCTAAACTAATTTGAATTTCTTTATGTTAGAAAGCATACAAAATAGAATATATATTTTCTTCAAGAATAAAAAGCACAGATAAAAGTTTATTTTTGTACTATGCATTCAGAAAGATAGAAGCAAAGTGTTGTGTTTTTCAGCAGTGAGGGGTCCCCAACTATGGCAGGAGGAGTGCAATTTTGAGCCTCACCTGGGCAACTTAGCCCAATGTTAAGACCCTAGGTTCAATTCCTAGTTTTGCACAAATAAACAAAAACTCCGGACAAAAGCCAGTCGCAGGTGACAGTCCTAGAATGTGATCATTTTGTGTGTTGTAACTGAATTAAGAATATTTTGATGGGTAGGGCCTCTGACACTGAGTTTTTAAAATTCTGGATATTTACACTTAAATGTTAAATTCTACATATTAACACTTTAATTAAATAGTTTTTGTTTTTAAACACAGAAGGAATTTTGTACAGTAAGAGATCCTTCAAATACTATCTGAAATAGTAAGTTAGATCTACTAGTTTGAAGTATCCTCTAAAATGAAATCTCTCATAACATGTTTATTACTCTCTAAGGTATCATATTTGGTGATTGAATAAACAAAATTGTTCTTACATTTTAGTGAATATTTTTTGCGAATGTGGTGAAATAAAAGTTGGCATTCTGGTTCTAACATTCATTTTGAAGAATTATTCATGTTTTTAGTTAGCACCTTTAAGTACTATCTAGGACATCTTAGTTTTTATAAGAGAATATAGCCATTAATTTTTTTCTACAGATTAGGCAACAGAAGATTTGTGAAAACAAAATGTATTGATCTCATTTCTATTCCCTTGATGAAGGAACACATGCTGGTCTCCGCTCGCTTTCTGTCCACTAGTATGAAATCCTTGTCCCTGCTTCCTCGCTGGTAGGTTTTTAGAAGTTCAGTGAGCAATGCAAATTGCTGAAGGGTGGAAAATCCCTGGTCACACACAGAGGCCTTATCAGCGCAGCCAGATGGAGCTCTGAGCGGGAACATTAGCAGTGTAATTGCTTCTCTTAAAGGATTAAAACCTCCCTTTAGAAATGGGTGGCCATGTGCAGAGTTAGGAATATCAATTTTTTTTTTTTTACCAATTTGTATTTGTAAGTAAATGAAAATATTATTTCAAAACATTCTGTGTTCAAAATATAAGCAAAAACCCTTTTAAAATGTTTTAAGTAAGATACAGTCTCTTTAGTTCACTTAAAAAGAGTAAGCTTAAAAATTGCCTTTTTTTTTTTTATGGAGAGCTATCTCATTATTAGTGTTACATGCATATCTTTGCTGTAAATTAGTTAATTCAGTTTTAGTTGTAGGAAAGAATTTTTAAATACTGATGAAGTGAAATACAGCCTAAATTATAAACCAGGACTTTATTTATTATTTTAGCACAATTTGTTCTTTTACTATTTTTGAGTAAGTCTTTAGATTTCTGCATTAATTTGATTTTTGAAATGTCAACTCACTAATTATTGCTATTCTGTTATTATATAACTTGCACTTTCAGATTGTATGAACATACTGTTACCAATGTCAATAAATACCGTATTTTAATACTGTAATTTTAGAAGCCCATAAGAGAGTGCTGTTATTTATATATTTTGTTCATAGTTACTTTGACATTAGTGACTTAGTTTCTTTTTAGTGATTTTTAAATAACATGTGAACTCCAATGAGTGATACCATTTCTCTCATTGGAAAATTGATATGACCTTGTGTTTTAGTAACTACTTAGTGGTTGACATTGGAGTAAAAATTCTTCCCTCAGAGTCATATGCAGATTTATAAAATAGGTTTTTTTTTTTTTTCCCTGAGACTTAGTTTTTAGTATTTACCTACAGCTGGACTTTACAACTATGCCATGGTGATGTGTGCAGCTTTTTTTTGCAGGTATAAGTATGAATATAAAAGGATCGATAAGTTGTTCCCTTTTCATTTTTAAATAGATCAAATATGTTTATTACTAATATTGCATAAATTTTTCACAAGTAATAAAATTGGGAAATTAATTCAATACTATCAATAAACTGAAAAGGATCTTTGTAGCTTAATGACTGAGGTACATTTTAATGCTTTACTTACAGAACCAATTTGGAACTTGAATTGATTCATAGAGGAGGCAATTTGTGTTCTGGTGGTGCAAGCACAACTGGAAAAAGGTCTTGTTTAAGTAAGTTTTTAAAAAATTTCCCCCTTTGGTACTAGGAATTGAACTCAGGACCTTGTGCTTGCTAAACAGGCACTGTGCTGATGAGCTATATCCTTGGCTAAGTAAGTTAAACTGTTAAATTTAAAAAATCTGTTTATGTAAATTGTTGATATAAAGGGGGGAGTTGTCTATATAAAGGAATTCTGGTTTCTAGTCTGTTTGGATTAGTAGATACTACCATTTTAGTTGTATAAATTATTTTTTGTTAATTCTTGATTGATGTTTGAGGTTGGTCATTAATAGTCTATAAGCTGTTATATTAGCAAATGTTTAGGAATGGGATCTTCGTTTTATGTTTAAAATTTGTTGCATTTTTTTCCTCTGAAGCACTTAAATTTATTCAGAGGCTCATAAATGATAAAATTATTAATAATCCTGAGAATAATAAAGTTCTAGTGGCATCTACTTGAATAATCAGACTAAATTTTAAATTGCTAAATTGATTATTGTGGAATTGTCTCATTGCTGTTTCTTTGTCATGAAAATTAATAACAAGATTGATAATTGCTTCCGAATTTTTTTCCCTTTTAGTGAATAAGCAATTTTAAATGCCAGTATAGGAAAGATTGTGATGAATTTGATCCTAAATTTAAGTTAACATTGTGGTTATTGTGCTTATGGTTTATTATTTACTTAAGATGTTATGTGTGATTTATATACATTTTTCTTGGAATTTATTTGTGAAGAATATATTGTTACATAAAGCTCCACCATTTTGTAGGTATGTCAACTTAATGTTTTGGCTATTTATTCAAATCTAAATCAGTTTAAATTGAATATCAGTGTTCAGGTGGCTCTTTTTCTCTTTTTGATCTTTCAATGGAAGTTCAATACTATCATTAAACAGAGTTCTGGGCTGGCCAGATAGCTTAATGGACTAAAACGCAAGCAAAATGGCTAGGTTTCACTTCCCAGTGTACTATGCTAGCCTCACCCCCAGAGTGTACTGATATAGTGACGGAAACTGGTCATGGTGGCATGTGGCTGTAATACCAGCACTTGGGAGGCTGAAACAGGAGAATCACTAGAGTGTGATCTGTGTAGTGAGACCCTGTACTAAATATATGTGTGTGTGTATATTTATATATATACATATATACATATATATATATATATATATATATATATATATATATAAAACACAACAGTTGTGCTGTTTTTTTTTCTAGAGAATTTTCATATATAATTTTCCTGTCCATTGTGACTACCCTTTATATCTCATTTTTAAAATGACTTTTTATCTTTGGAGAAAGTGAGAAACTATAAGAGAACCTTTGCGTTTATTATTCTAAGAATGCTATACTCCATCACAACTTTGGGAACCACTTGGTTAAGAAAGCTTATGCTCGCTCTCTCTCCCTCTCTCTCTCCCTCTCTCTCTTTCTCTCTCTCTCTCTTTCTCTCTCTCTCTCTCTCTCTCTCTCTCTTTCTGTCTCCCTGTCTCCTTCCCTGTCCCCCCCCCCCCTTCCTCTCTTTTGAGACAGGGTCTCACTATGTAATCCAGGGACACAAAAATACATACACAGTGTATGGGGGTTTGAGAAAAGAGAAAATAGTAATAGCTACTAAGAAGTGATTTTTTTCTCCTACAATAGTGAAATTAAAATATTTCCTAATTTATATTGGCAAGTAAAAAATGAAGTGAAACAATGTCAGTTAATCCATACATCTTTATTTATTTTTTTTAAAGTTTATTATTTTTTTATTCTTGTTTCAGAACCTTTGTTTATTTATTTACTCATTTTTATGGCCGGCTCAGCCTGCCCCGAAGGCAGGGCTGGCGCAGCATGTGGTGCCGGGGATCGAACCGCGGTCCCTGAAGCCGCCCAAGCTTCCCCAAGCAGGCGCTTTAGACCACTGAGCCATCTCGCTGGGCCCCAATACATACATCTTTAAACAGAAGTTACTGGTGTCCAATCAAAATAAAAAATGTGTTACTAAATTTGTATTTGGGAAATTTTCTATAGTAAAAAGTGAACAAAATTATTTTACATAGTAGCATACCATGATATTTTAATAATACTGCGGTTTCAAGGTTGAGAATGGCTGAGGCTTGAGTTGCAGCCAACACAAAGGCAAAGATAGGGTCAATTTTGAGTTAGTGGATATTTTGAGTGAAACCTGCAACCTAAATGAAGAGATCGTCAAGGAACAACTTCTGGTAATGGGTCTGCGTGTCATCTGTGTGTGTAATATGGAATGTTCTCAGCTCAGACCTAACAATGAGGAGTAGCTACTTGCTATAGGCTTTGGGTCATGACAGCAGTTTTATATCTTCCTTCTGGTTCTGAAAAGAGTGTGTAGAACCAGAAGTAGACCAAGAAAGCAACTTAACTGTTGCTATAAGTGACTATATGAATTTGGCTTCCAAGAGCAAAACACAGTGAAATAGAATTGTTACTTGGATTGAACATTCCTTATATTGAAGACCATACCTGTGTAGCTTCCAGAAGTGAAATTTGAAACCATCGTTGGTTCTTATTTATATCTTGAATCGAAAGCATGAGTAAACTCTGGTTGTGTTTTAACTGCTGCATTGCAGAGCAGCCTCAGCCTAAGTAGCCTGGTTCAATACAATGGCACATGAAAAATCAGATTTGCAAGTTTTGGAGGGTGTCAAAAGTGAACCATCAGATTATTCATATATGGATGATGAAGGTGATCCATTGTGGTAAAATACCTGCTTTCATAGCAGAAGTGTGGTATGGGTGGATGATGATGATGAAGAAGATGACCATGACAACTACTTTAATGTTGGCCATGTGAGCTTGTGGCAGTGAAATGGAGCAACAGTCAATTGATAAAAACGGAGGGAATGCAGACCTCCTTGATTCAGATGAAGAAAACAGCAATGTGAGTACATACTGACTGGTCAAAATGTTGCTAAATGGCCATGCAACCAAATGGAATGATACAATGTTAGAACTAGGTCCAAGAAACACAGGGAGGGTTTGGACAGGAGTAAAATGTATTGGATAGAATGACATCACTGTTGTTATGTGTTTAAAGTTGAAGCAATCAAAATGCTACAAGATGCTACACAAAGGCTGAAATACAGGTAAGCACCAAACCAAAAGTGCTTATGTGTAAGCACATATTCAGAATGGATATTATGACACTTCACTAGCTGGATTGAAAGCATTGATAGGTCTGCTGTACTTAGCAGAGATTTCTCATGGTGATCACAGGAATGTAAAAGACTTTTGGAAAAATGATGGGTCAAAATATGGCATGAAAATTTATGCCCTTATAGATGCAAAAACTTAATGGTTTCAAGTTAAACATTTATCCTGGAACTCAGCCTTCAAGTTCTTATTTGTATGGTAATATGCCAAATGATGCTGTGAACCACCTTGTTCCCATCTCTCAAACTAATTGGAATGTGATATCAGACATTTGGTTTCCAATTGGAAATTACCAGTTTTGAATTGACGTTACATTTGTTAACAGAGCACAAGTTGACCAGTGCATGAACTGTACACAAAAATGAAGCAGAAATTCCAAATAAAATGTTGCCATTTCAAAAAAGAGAGTTAAGAATATAATATTCAGATGAAAGAAAGGTATAACATTGGCCTATATGTGGCAAAGAAAAATAAACCAGTACTGCTGATGTCAACATTTTACCATGATGGAAATGTTGATGGACAAACCTCAGTGACACAGAAGCCTGAGATGGAAACTTTCTACAACAGAAATGAAGGTGGAATAGATGTTTTCATGAGTTACACAGCAACTATGATGCCACTTGAAACACAAGAGTGGATCCAGTGGTTGTGTTTTATTTGTGGTATAGTTTGATAGTTAATAAAGAAAACAGAAGTTAAAGATATCACAGAGAAGTTTTCTTAGAGGATTGGAACTGTAATTCTTAAGAGATCATTTACAGCAGAGGAAACACAAAATGAATCTGCCCAGGAAACTGCAAAATAATTGTGGAGCACACTGGTGAGCTAACCAGTGCAAGTGCAGCAGCACAAAGACTTATTACAACTGGGAAACCAAAAAGATGTCAATTTTTCCCTGCAACAGAGTACAGGAAAATAAAGCATGTGTGCTGTCAATGCAAGTGATACTTCTGTTGTTATTTGTGAAGACTGCTGTGGGTGTAAGTTGAAGCCAGCCTTATTTCTGTAGTAGAGTTTTGTTTGTGTTTACATTGTAGTTTACATAGCTTTTTATTTCTGATACTATTTTTAGGTTTTATAAGCAAGTATACAGATGGTGTGAAAATGTTGATGTGTGTTATAAACACCCTATATACTTTTTGTTTGTTTCTTTTTTTGTTTTTGTGAGACAAGGTCTCACTGCAGTTAGGTGGGTCTCAAAGTCTCAATACTGCTGTTGCCTTAGCCTCCTGAGTGCTGAGATTATAGGCATGTGCCACCATGCTAACTCACCACATGTTTGATATTTTATTTTATTGATGCCTGATTGCCCAGTCAAGTGCATGTTGTGCAATATAGTAGGAAACTCCTGACAACACAAGAAGTGACAATATTGCCATGTAGGAAAAGAAAGCTAAGCACATACGAGATAAGTGTAGTTTTTGTAAACAAGTACATAGCTGATGTGAAAATGTTGATGTCTGTTCTTTTTTTTTTTTTTTTTTTTAACACTTTGTGTTTCTCCATAATTTACTATTATACATCACAACCCAAGCAATGAGAGTGTCTGTTGCAGCAAATAACAGCAGTAATGGGAAAGATATTGGGAATATTTTATAGCTATGGAAGTTAGATGAGATTTCTTGAACACATCACATGAATCAAGTTGTGCTGTGAGCCTTCCATGTTGCATTGTGAATTGGCTTCCATGAGCAGTACCATAAAGCCAGTACCTTGCCCTGTTTAGCAGTGGTTTCAGGTAGAAAGTCAGTCCTCACTTTGTCAGCATTTGACACCACAACCTTGTCCTATGCAGGAGTGGCATCACAAGGCTAAACGTACTCCTGGGAACATGTGCTCCAGTGCATTCATGTCCTTGGTCCTCTGACCCAGTGTGGCAGGATTATTGATTCCCAGAGAGCTGGCAGCAACGTGGCAGTCCCAATGCTGAAGTGGTCCAAAGAGGACTGAAGATGATGAGCAGCAGGGTTTGAAAGTCTCTGGGCATTCAAGGTTTTCCAGAAGCATTAGCATCCAAAGGCAATGATAGCCTCAGCTTCAGAAAGGATCTGTTTACCTTTTGAATGCTTGTTAGTTTAAATTTTTTGAAATCCTAAGCTGGTTGGGCTTATAAACTCTGGTAAACATATAGTCATTTTAAAAGAGCAAATTGTTGTAGCAGGACTTCAGTTCATTTTAAAGAGAAGAAAACATGGCCAGGGAGATAGCTCAGTGGCATAAGCACCTTCCTGGCAAGCGCGTAGACCTGAGTTTGATACCTTTTCCTCTGGAGCTGATGCCGTGTCCTCCAAGGCTCGTCCTGGAATCCTCACCAGGCTTTCTCAGGCTTCAGGCTGTTCAGGGTACTAGGCTGTGGGTGGGTCCCACCAAGAGAGACATGTGGTTTGGGACACATACCCTGATGTCTATTCTAAAGGCATTTTATAGGTTATGAGTTTAATAACTTACTGACGCTGTATGTTTCTGTTAACTACACACTGTATAATAAAACCCTCCTGGAAAAACAGCAAGACCCCTGAGCTGTCAAGTATATCATACAGAAAGGCCCCCAAACAAAAGATATGTGCTGTAATGTAAGCAATGTGTGTGGAACCTACTGTTGTCATGTGTGCAGACTGCCTTAGGTGTAATAATTGAAGTAAAGGGTTTTTTTGTAGAGTACTATTGACATTTTCATTGTACTTCATATAGGAATTTATTTCTGGTGTTCCTTTTCAGACTTTGTATATCAAAAACCAGTCAGTGCTGAAAATGTTGGTGCTTTTTTGGATAAACAATATATTAAAAACAAAAAAAATACTTTACCTATAATTTTAAAGTTTGTGAAGTACTTTCACGTAAATTATTTGATCTTCATAATGACCAAGGGAATAGGTGTTGTCACTAAAATTCAGAGTGGTTGCTTTACATCTAGAAAATGTCAGAGTTTACACTTGAACCCAGTTCTGCAAACTCTAAAGTTGGTTATATAAGACCTGTGTCCTTCGCTTAAGGGTCCCACAGGGTACAGAGTCTTTAAGAGACTACAGCTTAGTTGAAGCTTTCCTATTACATTATATTGACTGAGCTTTCAGGCTCTGCTGTGTCAAACCTTTTGCTTATCTTATCTGTTTTCTTTTACCAGCCTTTCTCTGTGAATCCTATTTTTGTTTTGGACCACTTCTTCAGACTTCCTCAAGTCCCCTATTTTTTGGTTGTCAATTAGGTCTCCTGTATTCCTCACCAGTTTGGTAGCTGGTTCCACCATGATCCTGCTTAGAGATACCTTTGTCAGTTTGTCAGATATCTTTGTCATAACACAGCTTTTAATTTCTTGGTCACAACACTCTACCTTCTCCTTACTTACCAGGAAATGTGAGACATTTATGATTATGGGTTTGGAAAAGGGCAGGCACTAGGTCATATATTATAAAATGTCATATATTGTAAGTGTTAAATTATAAAGAGGCTCTTGGCCTTAATCACTCAGCAGAAAAGTTTAACCGTGAGGCATAAAAAGTAAAGCCAGATTAGTATGCTGAGCTGTAAAAGGCTCAAGGCAACAGCTTCCGATATTGCCAGTTCTGCCAATAACTCACTACTGTTATGGAATATTGGACTATGTATACAACTACTTTCTGTTAGTTCAATGAGAAGAAATACTTGCACCAATAGTGTTTAGAAAAGTTACTATGTCTGCATCTTGTACTCGGAAGAAGACAACAATGCATTGTATTAAATTATTGTGGCTGTCTTACTAATGTGTTGTGAAACTCTCATTGTTATTTCTTATTAAAAGTAATAAAACTAAAGAGGCTATGGATACAGTTCTAGGAAATTTGGAGTTTTGGAATCCTATCTATCTGGTAGAATCAATCAAACTTTTAGTGCAGTTGACGCTTAAATAAGACTTTGAAAGATAAGGGAGATTAGGATTTTTGGTTACAAATTTGTGTATACACTGATAAGTACTCTCAGGCTTGGTTTAGCAACAGATGTAAGACCAAGCAGATATGGAACCAGTTGGCATAACTTTAAAAAAAACATAATTTATTATTCATAGTGCCATGGATTCCAGTGAAGCTCACAGATTTTCAGCATTTTTTTGTCATGACATTTTAGTGTCTTTTTAAAAATTATTGAAACTATTGAAAGTGTCATTTAAATAAATTATTAATACTGGGATACAATATTAAAGTATTTTATTAGAGTAGATCATCTTTTTTATCTTTATAATTGACTTTCTGCCTTTTCTGTAAATTAAAAGTCAGAGTTTATGTCTCAGATGAATTCCATGAGTATAGAGAGATGTAAAAATACCAGGGCTGGGAATATAGCTCCTTGGTAGAGCATTTGACTAGCATATGCAGGCCATTGGGTTCAGTCTCCAGCACCACAGCTAAACTCAATTAAACTTTAGTCAACGGAAGCTGGAGAAGCTAAATAAACTCTGGCTTTGACAGTTTCATTTGGGAAGTTCTGACTGAGTTAATTGTGATAGACTTTATGATTCTAAGAAATGATGCATAATCACTAAGTGAATAACTTCCACCCATGTATAGTATTTATTTTTTATTGCACTGTATTGTATTGTATTGTATTGTATTGTATTGTATTGTATTGTATTGTATTGTATTGTATTGTATTCTTTTGTGGTACCAGGGAATGAACTTATTCACCCCTAAGCCCCAGGCATACTGAGCTGGCCACTTGGATCAGGTGTGGTGGCCCAGGTCTGTAATCCCAGTACTGGGGAGGCTGAAAACAGGAGTATCACTATGGGTCCGAGTTGCATAGTGAGACCCTGTACCATACCTACTACACTGGGGCAAGGGGGAAGAATGTGAAATAATTGGTGCTTAAACTTGATGAATAACAATGGGCAGAGTAGGAAGTAGATTTCCATATGAGTTAACTATAACTTTTGAGAAGAATTCTGTAAATGTTCTAATTATGCTTTCTTCAATTTTTTAGATCAACTGTTCCATGTATTAGCTTTACATATGCGGCTTTATAGCATTGACTCCGAGTATAATCCATGGAAAAAGCTCACTCATTTAGTAGAAGATATGAATTCACAGTAAGTATTAAAATCAGTAAGTTCTTTTTAGAAAAAAGTCATTAAATATGAAAAGATTGAATTTTCTATATGAATACATTAATACTTCACATTTTATGAAATGTATGTATACAGTAAAAATTGAAAACATTTTACCATTATGCTCTTTTAAAGAATACCATTTGTTTTTTATACAGTTGAAACATTTATATGGAAGCATCTGACAGCTTGTTGTCCTCTGTATGCCAGAATGTCAGACTTACATGTCCTTTGTTGATTAGTGGATTCAGGTAGCCTTGGTATGAGTCTTCCTTTGTAAAACTTGCCATTAGTTCTTTACCTAATGGTTTTAGCGACCTCTAATGAGTCTTAGCTAAATCTGTTATTTCACTAGGTGCAGCAAAATTGTAATTAAAAAAAAATCTTTCCTTTTATTAGCCGAATTATTTTATTAGTACATGTTTGCAGTTATTTTGCAGAGTGGTTACATGCATATACCACAGCTTGTCTCATATATTATTTTATCCACTTTCCTCCTCCTTCCTCCCTCCTCCTTCAATTCCCCTATTCCATTTTTTAATTCCTGTTCAATCAGCTTGCCCCCCTTTTTTAAAAAAATTTTTGCTCTTGACTTTCTTTTTTTTTTTGCATATTTAAAATTTTATTTTAAAGAGTAAAATAGGAGAAACAAAGATAGAAAAAATAATAAGCAAGAGTACATATACTACAGAATTTCAAAACAAGAACAAAGATTTAACAATGGTTGTATTACGTATTTTCATCATGATATCTGTTTAGATTAATAGATATAGATATGTGAGATTGGTCAAATAGTTAAACATTAACACTTTCAATAAACCTTGATTTTTTTTTAACTCTTCCAAATGCATTTTGTGTTTAAGTCACTCTTCTTAAAAAAAAAAAAAGTGTATAAGAGCTGAGGATACAGAAAACACAAGGTCCTGAGTTTGATTCCTGGTACTCCCTAAAAATAAATAAATAAATAAACTTATTTATTTATTTATTTATTTATTTATTTATTTTCTTTTGAGTTCTTACACTAGGGAGACTATACAGTATTTACATATGTAGATCTGGTTTATTTCACTTATATATGAAGTCTTCTAGTTTCTCATTCCTTAGAGCTGAGTAATATTCTATTGTATGAAAATGCCACATCTTTTTCAACCATTCTTCAGATGATGGGCATTTTGATTGTTTCCAAGATTTGACTATCACACTCTGTGCTGCTATGAACATAAGTGCAGAGATATCGCTATGATACATTTTCAGTTCTTCTGGGAAAATTCCCAGTAGGGGGATAACTGGATTGAATGAGATTTCCAGTTCTAGTTTTTTAAGGAGTCTCCACACTGCTGTCCATAATGGTTTTACACCAGTCCATATTCCCACCAGCAGTGAAGAGGTGTTCCTCTTCCCCCACAGCATCTCCAACCTTTGTTGTTGGTTGATTTCTTTATGGTAGCCATTCTTTCTGGGGTGAGATGGTATCTTAAGTGTTGTTTTGATTTGCACCTCATGAATGGCTAGCGATGTGGAGCATTTCTTAATGTATTTATAGGCTTGTTCAATTTCTTTCTCTGAGAGGTGTGTGTTCATCTCACATGACCATTTCTGGATTGGGTCTTTGAATTTTGGGACCCTAATGGTTTTTAGTTCTTTACAAATTCTAGGTAGAAGACTTTTGAATACTGTCTTTTTATGGGAATGGGGTTTGAACTCACAACCTTGCAGTTGCCAGTCAGCCACTTGTGCTATGGAGCTATCTCCCCAGCCCCAATAATCTGAATACTTATTAGTTAAAATATTTTCAAAATTTGTAGGTTGTCTTTTCACTCTGTTTGTAATTTCTTTTGATGTGAGAAATATTCTCAGCCGGAGGAGGCCCCAATTATTCATTTTTTCAAGTGTTAAATGTGCATTTTGATTTTGTCCATGAACTCTTTGTCTACCCTAATGTCTTCAAGATTTTCTCCAACTTTATCCTCTAGGAGATTTTTAATGTTTACATCTTTAATTCATTTTGACTTTAGTTTAGTGTATAGTAATTGACCTGGGTTAGTTTTAGTTTTTGGCATGTAGAGAGCCAGTTTTTCCAGCACCATTTCTTTCTTTCTTCCAGTTTTTCCTAATACCATGCTGACTTTATCAAGGTGGCTCTATAGTATAACTTTAGGTCAGGAATTGTAATGTCTCCTGCCTTATCTTTGTTGCCCAGGATTGTCTTTGCAGTTCTAGGCCTTTTCTGGTTCCAAATAAATTTTAGGAATGATCTCTCCAGAGCAGTGAGGTATGTTGATGGTATTTTGATAGGGATTGCATTAAATCTGTATAACAATTTAGGGAGTATGGCCATCTTGACAATGTTGGTTCTTCCTGTCCAGGAGCAGGGAATCTCTTTCCATTTCTGAAATCCTCTAGGATCTCTTTTTTCAGAGTACTGTAGTTTTCACTGAATAGATCTTTTACTTCTTTAGTTAGGTTAATTCCTAGGTATTTCATTTTTTTCAATGCCATTGTAAAAGATATTGTCTCTCTAATTTCTTTCTCAGTGTTTGTTATCTGTGTAGGAGCATGCTATTGGCTTTTGAGTGTTGAGTTTATACCCTGCTATGCTACTGAATTTGTGTATTCTAGTAGCTTCTTGGTAGAGTTTTTTGGGTCTTCCAAGTAGATTATCATGTCATCTGCAAATAATGACAGTTTAACTTCTTCTTTACCTATTCTTATTCCTTTTATTTCTCTCTCTTGTCTAATGGCTATAGCCAATGATTCCAGAACTATATTGAATAGGAGTGGTGATAGGGGACATCCTTGTCTTGTATCAGATCTCAGAATAAAAAACTTCAGCTTTCCCCAATCTAGAATTATGTTGGCCATTGGATTGTTATAGGTGACTTTTATCAGACTGAGGTAGAGGCCTTCTAATCTGATTTTCTGTAGGACTTTGAACATGAATGAGTGTTGGAGTTTGTCAAATAAATGACTTTTCTGCATCAATTGAGATGATTATGTGGTTTTTAGATTTGGCTCTATTAATATAGTGTATTACATTTGAACCATCCCTGTATCCCTGGGATGAATCCTACCTGGTCATGGTATATTATCTTCTTAATGATTTGCTGTATTCTATTTGTGAGGATTTTATTGAGGATTTTTGAATCTATGTTCATGAGCTAGATTGGCCTGTAGTTCTCTTTTTTGGTTGCATCATTCTCTGGTTTGGTTATCAATATAATACTTGCTTACAGCAATGATTTTGGTAGGATTGTTTCCTTTTCAATTTTGTTGAAAATTTTGAGGAGCATTGGGATTTTATCTTCTGTAAGTTTCGTGTAGAATTCAGCTGTGAATCCATCAGGTCCTGGACTTTTCTTTGTTGGTAGGTTTCTTATTATGTTTTGTATTTCATTGGCTGTTATTAGGTTGTTGAGCATTCTTGTATCTTCTTGATTGAGTTTTGGTAATTTGCACCTTTCTAGGAATCTGTCCATTTCATCTGTGTCTTCAATTCTGTGAGAGTAAAGGTTCTCAAAGTAGCAACGAATGATCTTCTGAGTCTCCACTGGGTGTGTAGTAATTTCAACCTTTTCATTCCTTATTGCTTGAATTTGAGTTTTTTCTTTCCTCTTTTTGTTAGGGTTAGCTAGGGGCTTATCAATTTTGTTTAATTTTTCAGGGAACCAGATTTTTAATATGTTAATTCTTTGTACTGTTTTCTTCATCTTGATTGTTAATTTTGGCTCTAATATTTATAATTTCCTCCCATCCTTGGGATTTGGGTTTGGTTTACTCTTCATTTTCTAGATGATTGAGGTGCAGCATTAGAGTATTTATTTGTTCCTGCTTTATTTTCTCAATGTGTGAGTTCAGAGCTATAAATTTTCCTTTAAGAACTGCTTTCCTTGTATCCCATAAATTCTGATAAGTTGTGTTTGAATTTTCATTAAGTTGTAGATATTGTTTAATTTCATCTGTAACTCACTGGTTGCTGAGGAGGGTGCTGTTCAATTTCCATGTGTTTATGGGGTTCTTATGGTTTCTATTGTTATTTCCAGTTTCATTGCACTGTGGTCAGATAATATGCATGGGATAATTTCTGTTTTCTTGCATATATGTAATTATGACCTATGGACTAGTATGTGCTCTGTTTTAGAAAATGTCCCATGAGCAGTTGAAAAAAAATCTGTATTCAGAAGTAGCTGGTGGAACACTCTTTTTATGTCCACTAAGTCCATTTGTTCCAAGTACTGGTTCAGTTCTGTTATTTATTTGCTAACTTTTTGTCTGTTTGACCTATCTTTTTGGGGAAAGGGGGTGTTAAGGTCTCCTATTAGGATTGTTGTATTGGATATTAGAATTTTCATGTCCATTAAGATTTGTCTTATATAGCTGGCTGCTTCTGTGTTGGGTGCATACATATTTATGAATGTTATCTCCCTTTTTTTTTCCCCTAAACGGTATATAGTGCCCTTCGTTATCTTGTTTGATCATTCTCAATTTGAAGCTGAGACTGAGAGTAGGATTGCTATCCCTGCTTTTTTCTGAGATGCCGGGGCAGCATGTAGTATTGTTTTCCATCCTTTGACTTTCAGCCTATGAATTTCTTTGTGAGTTAGGTATGCTTCTTTTTTTTTCTTTTTTTTTTTTTTTTGGTGGGACTGGGGTTCAAACTCACGACCTTGCACTTGCCAGGCAGGCACTTGTGCCACGGAGCTATCTCCCCAGCCCGATGGTATGTTTCTTGTATACAGTTTATTGTTGGGGTTTCCTTCCTAATCCACTGTACCAGTCTATTTCTTTTAATTGGTGAGTTGAGACCACTTACATTGATGATTATAACGGAGATGTATTGATTTATGTTTGCCATGTTATTTCCCTGCTGTTGGTTACCCTTTTATCCCCTGTGTTTAATTGTTTGCCCTGTTGGATTGGTTCTTTCCATTCTCATTTGTGAAGTTCTGATCATTTTGTTCCCTCTCTAGAATATCTTTTAGTAGTCTGTGTAGGGTTGGCTTTAGCATCATGAAATTCTTTAGTTCTTTGTCATGGAAGTATTTTACTTCTCCATCAAACTTGAAGGAGAGTTTTGCAGGGTATAGTAGTCTGGGCTGGGGTTTGTTTTCATGAAGGACTTGAAGAACTCTGCTCCATGCTCTTCTTGATTTTGTTGGTTTGTAAAGAAAAATCTGCTGTTATTCTGATGAGTTTTCCTTTAAATGTGATCTGTTTCTTTTCTCTAGTGGCTTTTAGTATGTTATTTTTCTGGTGGATTTCTGGGATCTTGACTATTAATATGTCTGGGTGTGTTTTTAATTGGGTTGATGTTACTTGGAGTTGTGTATGCTTCAGTTACTTGACTGCCATGTCGTTTCCCCATATTTGGGAAGTCTTTTGCTGATACTTCTGCCCATATTCTTTTTATATCATTTGTACTAACTCCTTTCTCGTTGATGTCAATTAATCTCATGTTGTTCATCTTTGTATCATCTTGCAGATATTGAATGGTTTTTTTCCTGCATCCTAGTAGTTTTTAAGAGGTTCTTTCTTACCTTTTCACTAGCTGCAACAGTGTCTTTGACCTGGAACTCCGTATTTACTTTCATTCAGATGGCATTGCCAGCTTGTCACTGAGGTTTTAAATTCCTATGTATCTCTTCGAGTCTGCTTCATGCAATCTATTTCTTTCCCATATTGCTCATTCAAGGAGTCCAAAGTTTTTCTAATCTCCAATTTTTTATCAGTGTCTTCATAAGCAGTTATTAATTCTTTCATATGATTATTCTTTCTTTTTTTACTTCAGAAATTATTTCTAGTCTGATTCCCTCTCAACCCTTTTGCAGTTGTCTCTTCAAATGCTAGTAATTCAAAGATTTCTTTTTTTTTTTGCTTTGGAGATTACCTCTGATCTAATTTCTTCTATACCTATCTGCAAATGTTTCTTTTACTTCAGATGCTGTTAATCCAGAGGTATCTTTTTTTGCTTCAGAAATTATTTCTGCTCTGATTTCATCTATACCTTTATGCAGTTGTTTCTTCAGATGCTGTTAATTCTGAGATTTCAGCTGTGTGGTTCCTGCATTTTGGAAGGGGGTGGCCTTGGGCCCAGAGATTGCATTTGCTCCTTCTCATTGTCATAGTGTAGAGCTCTGTCCTCTGATGTTTGGTGTAGAGCTTGGTGCAATTATACCTTTGGCGTAATTCTTACCGAAAGGAGATTATATGGTTAAGGCTGTTATGCTTCTGTATTTACAGAACTACAGTTAGGAACACTAATAGTGGGTAGTGATATTTAGCAGTTGAAAAACTTTTGTAACTAATGAGTTTATATTTTACACAGTAAGAGCAAACTTTATGTCTGTATAGCTCGGCTGACATTAAATTAAGAGTTTCTATTTAATTTAGTTCACTTAAGTTCTAACTAGTTACCTCCTTTTGATGTACCTGGGAGGGATGGTTCCAGAGAAGGTAGAGGTGGGTCTGGCTGGCTGTGTGGAATAGGCAGTTGCTCCCACAGGGCTTGATGGCACTGGAGGACGGGCTGGAAAATTTCTTTTTTTTTTTTTTTTCTTTTTTAAATTTCTTTATATAAAAGATTTTACTTAATTGTGTACTAGCCACAAAGTGAAAACATCTTTTTAATATGAGATATTAACTAGACCATAATAATGAGATATTAACCATTATGACTGGTCTGTAAACTATACCTGTTTCATAGTGTGAACTTTTTTTTTTGTTCATTAGTGCTTAGTCTGTGATAGTGTTCAGTGAGCCTTTGTATTTGTAGAGAAATTAAATTTTTTATGTTCCACTTAATACATTAAAGTTTTGTAATTTTGAGATCAGAAAGATTTATAAATGTTAACATATTCCACCTATTTATATTGTCAAGACAAAGTTTCTGTATCAGTCTTTCAATCTGGAAAAAACAAAAATATAAGCCTAAAAATTATGTTCTTAGGTGGCAAATATGACTTCCAACTTTTTCCTTTGAGATTTATTGTTTATAAAGGATTTCTGATTCATTGCCATAATATGTGAAATATGAAGTGAATTAGAAAAGATATACAAATTATCTAAAGTACTTACTCATTCTCTTAGGTTGGGAAATGAAGAGCATCAGCCAGAAGTTCCAATTCTTTATCATGATGTTACATCTCTTTTGCTCATCCAGATCTTAATGATGCCACAACCCTTACGCAAAGGTATGGCTTTATAACTCAGGTACTTAGATTAGGTACTGTATATTATAACTAGCCTAGAGATTATAGGAACAAGTACAATATTCAGTTGGATGGGAATAGCATTTTTTAATAGTATATGGTAATCATATCCAAAAAAGGCAATGAAATAAAGGTACTTTTTAAAAATGCTGTACTCTTTTCAACTTTTTATTCTAATAACAAAGGGAAGACAATTGGAAATTTTTGTGTTAAAAAAGTTGAAATGTTACTATAAATGAACATTTAAACAGTAGAACAAACTTCTCCACCTCTGCCACCCCCACCAAGGTCATACACTGTCACTAAGCCTTTTGTGTATGGTCCTTTAGAGGATGTGGTAGACCCAAACCACAGTACTGTACTGTTTATATAACTGTTGCTGGGCTTAATGGTTCCAGCCTATAATCCTGGCCCTCAGGAGAGGCAGGAGAGTTACCACAAGTTTCACAGGCAGCCTGTATCTCAAAAAAAGCAAATCAAAACAAAATAAAACATGCTGTCACATTGTATTGCTCATGTCATTATATTGATGAATTCTCTTTAAAATTAGGGCCAGTTCTCCCTCCCCAAATTGGCATTGTTCATTTTTGTTTTTGCCTTTTACATGTTGAATATTTGTTAGAGCCTTATGTCTGAACTATATTAGGAAATTCAGACCTTAGTTATATTAAGTAATTTTAATTTTCCTCAGATAGCTTTTTGCATTGTGGGAAGTGATAAATAACAGTGATAGTGGTGTTCATATAAATTTTCACTTTGTACCTCAATTGGCAACATAGTTAGTGATCGGTGGCCTTCATTGTCTCTGTACTATTTTGTTTTTTGTCTTTGTTTTTTTGCAGTGCTAAGGATTATGTTTGTGTGTTTCTTGTAGAAATAATGTATGTATAGCTGTAGTTACTAATGCTTGCTTAGAAAAGGAGAGGGGGGAAAAAAAGGAGAAAGAAAGTTGTACTGTTTATATACTATTAGGGGTTTCCCACAGTTTGGTCTGGAAATAGGTTGACATAGAGACCTACCTGGATACCTTGTAAGCTTTTAAAGCAGTTTTTATATTAAAAGACCCTTTTATATTGTTTCATCAGACACACAAGCTAAATGTATTAAACACAAATGTGTGTTTTTCTTTGATATTTTTTATGTCCTGAATCTTACCCATCATACATAAAGTAAAAAGAGTTTAATGAATATCTTATGTCCTACTTACCAATTACCAGCTCATGGCCAGCCTTGTTTTAGTTAATCCAGTTGTGGCGAACCTATTGCAGGCATGTTTCTTTGTTCTTTTAAGAGAAAAGACATTCATCTGTGAGTTGTTTTTTAAAACTGAAACTTCAGTATTTATGTTTAATCACAGCGTTACATTCTTTGAGATAAATAAGTAGGTTTTAGATTGCAGTTTGGGTAACTGTCTCATTTGTCATCTTTGTCCTGACCTAGTCCCTCCTCCCTCTATCCCTTATTTTTTAGCAAATTCTAGATATCATATCATCTTATCTATATATTCTTAAGCATGTATCTCTAAAATGTAAAGATCCTTTTTTTGAGGACAGTAATGTTGGTGTTTTTTTTACTCTAATAAATTTTTTAAAATTTAAATATCATATTATGATCACTGTGTGTGTGCAAGTTATTTCTTTCTGAGTAGCTCCATAATATCACATGTTCAAAAGGATCTCGATTTGCTGGGGAGATAGCTCAGGAGAATAAGTGCTGGGCTGGCAAGCACAGGGTCCTGAGTTAAATCCCAGGTACCACAAAAACAAACAAACAAAGGATCCCGATTCCTAAAAAAGTAATTATATATTCTATAGAGAATTCTTGGCCAGAAACAAATAATTTTATAGTAAGAGATAGCAATAAGGAGGTTGCATTTGTAGCTGCAGAATTAGCACATTATAGTGGGATGAGGAAGCATAATATACAAAGAAAGTTGTCACTGGGCAGAGAAAACAGAAACTTTATGTGAGAGTCAAAGGGATTGCTTGCTATTTTTGAGATAGGGGTGTTGTGAACTTGTTTTAAAACTGTGCATTTTGCCCTTTCTCCACTCTTCACTTAATCACTTCTTATGATCTGTTATTGCAAGTGATCCTTCTCCTGAAAGTCTTTCTCTTAGGTATCCTTTGTTCTCATTCCCATAATCATTTGCTCATACTTCTGATACTTATCTTTTTGTCATAACATCACCCTCTGATGATGCTTAGGTTCTCCACAACAGCCCTGGTGCTTAGTTCATTGTATCCTCAGTAAACATTTGCAGAATGGAATGGATGTTCTAAAAATTCAGTGGTCTTACTTTTTGTTAAGTTGCTTATTTTCCATTTTGAAATTGAAGAAAGTTAATGGCTTTCATTTGAATCTTTAGGTCTTATGTTGTGATAACTCCTATGTAATGTTCTTTGAAAATGTTTGTAGTTTGTTACAACCAAATTTCAGTGGTTTGAAGTATACCCAAGGGCACAGCAATAACTACTTTATTAGTTATTAGATGGACTTGAGATCTTTTATTGGTTCTATTTTGACTAAAACAAGTAAAGTCTTGTTAAACTGTTTGGGTTTCTCACTGAAGAAAAAAAATCACTCCAGCGTATCACACAGAAAAGCACATCACTAAGTAATTTTTGTTGTAGACTGAAATGCGTGGAGGGTCAGAGCTACATAGTCAGGAATTCCAGGTCATAAAAAGGAAACAAAATTTGATGTTTACAGGTGATATGTAAAAAGTATTCTTGGTAACAGTGAAATAGTACATTCAGAAATTTTTTCACAGTAATTTTAGGAAAAGAATAAAATATCTGATAGTTGTTCATGTATACTTTCTTGTGTAGGGGTTTTATTGTTTTAACTCACACTCTACCTTGGCCTAGAAGAGATTTGCTACATTTTTATTAACTCTCAAGTAGTTTTGGCAAAAGAACTTATAAAAACGTCTGAATCTTATTTCTTATTTTTCACCTCTACGAAGGATGTACCTGTAGACAAGTGAGTAAATAAATGAATGTGTAGTAACTGTTTCTCTAGGATTGTGCTCATTTCTTCGAAAACATAACATGAGTCATAAGTGGATACTTGCTAAATACTAGTAGTTTTCTGATTTCTCAGCATGCCTTACCATTAAAGAAATTCTGATTTACTTAGTCTTTGTTGTTATGATTTGAAAATCAAGCTCTCGATAATTTTAATGCCCTTTGAGCGATTCCATCTCTAGGCTTCTTGTCTTGATTGGGGGGAAAAAACTTACATATAATTTTTACTGAAATACTTTATTTCATGAATTATGACATTCAAATTTTCAATGTGAACTACACATAAATAACAAAATAACATGTACAGAGTTAGACATGATGCCATTGTAGTACATTAGTTCTCATAGCACTTGAGAATAGTTAAGTCAGGAATATAAATTATATTTATTATTTGTAGTACTGTAGATCAAACTTGGGACCTTGTGCCTGTCAGATAGGTGTTCATACTGCTAAGCTATCATGTCAGCATAAATTATGTTTATAATCCTGGGGAAAATTTTACCCTTTAAAGCCCAGACTCATATTTCTAAACCTTGTCATTGAATACAGTCTGCCTTTAAGGTATTTCAAGTATATTTTGTTCAAATTCTTACATTTTGCTCATGATTTTTTTTTTTTTTTTTTTTTTGATTTTTGAGACAGGGTCTCACTGTGCAGTTCAGGCTGGCTTTGAGCTCACTTTTGTAGCCCAGGCTGGTCTTGAACTCACAACGATCCTCCTGCTTCAGCCTCCCAAGTGCTGGGATTACAGGCGTGAGCCACCACCCCTGGCTATTTTTTGTTTTAAGCACACTGAGACTACTCTTTTTTTCCTTTTTGAAGATGTTGATAATTGTGATTGAAGTATTTTGCTTTCTTTTAATACACACAACTTCATGTGAGTGATAACTTTTAAGTTCCCCAGAGGCATTCATTTTACACATAGAAAATAGTCAACAAATACACACACATTTATTTATGCATTCATTCTTTTGTTCATTGATTTATTTTTTTGACATAGAGTGTCTCTATGTAATTTGGGCTGGCTTTGGACTTATAGAGACCTTCCTATCTTAGCCTCCCTAGTGCTGGAATTACAGGCATGTGCTACCAGTTTTGGAACTACACACACACATTTCTAGTTTATTAGTATATAATGTTACATTTCTTATGGGAAGTTGGCAAATGCACATAAAACATCTGAATTCCTTTTTATTTTCTTTCCTTTTTCTCCTTTCCACCTTTCCCCATCCTTTTATCTCCTTTTTGGCTGTATGTGTTGCTCTACATAATGTTTAGGTTCTTTTTTTTTTTTTTTTTTTTAAGAATTTTTTATTTTTTTCTTGTTTCAGAACGTTTATTTATTTATTCACTCATTTTTATGGCCGGCTCAGCCCACCCCGAGGGCAGGGCTGGTGCAGCATGTGGTGCCGGGAATTGAACCACAGTCCCTGAAGCGGCCCAAGCTTTCCCAAGCAGGCGCTTTAGACCACTAAGCCATCCCACCGGGCCCCAATACATAATGTTTAGATTCTTTATGTGGAGTTAGTACAGGTATATAATGCGGTAAATTTTAAAGGATGAATGTGGTAGTTCAAGCTTAGGCTGTTGTGACTTACAGTTTTAATGTTCAAAAGTGGTAGCAAAGTCAAAGTGATTTAAAATGAAAATCAGCACTTTTCCATGACAAATAGTTATAATTCTGATTGTAATGGCTGTTGATTTTTTAATATATCACTTTTTTTGAAACAGAGTCTCCTTATATTCAGGCTGGTCTTAAACTCACTAGGTAGCCTGGACTGGCCTCAAATTTGCTTTGGCTCTTCTGCCTCAGCCCTTATAGGAAGTACTTACATAATAACCTAATGCAGTGTAAATTCTCTGTAAATAGTTGTTATACTGTATTGTTTAAGAAGCAGTGAGAACAAGTTTGTACATATTAGACACAAGTTTTCTTCTGAGATTTTTTTTTTCTGTGTTGTTGATTGATTCCACAGATGGGAAACTTGTAGATAAAGGGGGCCACGTGTAATGTAGTACGGGATCTAAAAGAGTCAAACTCAGAAAAGAGAATAGGACAGTGTTTACAAGGGATAAGGAAATGAGGCAGTGCGGAGATATTTGTGGTCAAAGGCACAAATTTTCAATATAAGATGAAATGAGTTTTGGATTGTCCTTATCCTATATCAAGTATATGTACTTTATGAAATGCAGTGTTATATGTTGGGAGTTTTTTCAGAGTTGCTCTTAAGCATTCTTACTACATACACAAAGGTAATTATGTGAAGTGGTGGATATGATAGTTAGCTTGATTGTAGCAACTATATATAACATTTATATTAAGCTATCAGGTATACTTTCAATATATACAGTTTTTGTCAGTTACTCCTTAGGAAAGGCAGAGGAGGGAGAAGATCAGTCTGGCTGTAATAAAGAATGTACATTGTAGTGGGCTAAGAGATGCCACAAATATCTCACTGCAGAAAAAAATTACTAAGAAAGCCTGCTTGTAAAGTTAGGCCTCAGCGGGCTTCAGGGAACTTGGATTTTGGAAGGAAATCTACCATTTCAAAACTGGTGAAAATCACTATCCTAATGTTTTTGTTCAAACAACATACTTTGTACTGAGCATCATTATTTTTCTCACCTGGAAATCTGGAATTTATATGTGCTAGACAAAGGGTGCTTAAAAACCTGCCCCCAGTGCAAATATCAGGCACTGAGCCTGTGAGAGTTCTCTCCAGTGAGATTCCTGGTATGCATTGCATGTGTGATGCTAGTAAGAGAGTGGATGCTGAAAATTGCTTCTGGACTTCACCCAGTGTACCTTTTCCCTTTGCTGATTTTAACTTGTATTTTTGCTGTTATAAATCATAGTTATTAGTATCACTTTATACTGAGTCTTATGAGTTATAATGAATCATCAAACCTGAACATGATGACGGAGACCCAGCAAAACAAAGTAGGCTGGAATTATAGTTCTGGGCAAGAAAAGTTGGAAATAGTCTGGTCCAGGTGGTTGGGACTACTGTGAGAAATACTTTGAAAGGTGGAATTGACAGGACTTGGTGATTATTTTCATGTGGGAAAATGACACAGATATATCAGGATATCTACTAATTTCTTACTCTGCCAACTGAATAAATGGAAATTACCCATTTCCTGGGCAAGCAGCATAATACAATAGAAATATTAAATTTAAAGAAAAATTATACGTATTAAAGTTTAGAATCCTAAATACTTACTAGCTTTGATAACATAAGCACATCTTTCTAAAACTCAGTTGTCCAGTTGAGACTGTTTTGAGGACTGAGACATTTGAGAGTTTTTTTATGTTATTAGATAAATATGAATGTAAATTATGGTCATTAAAGTATCATTAAGTGTTTAGTATGTTCAGGAAGAGGTCAGCCACTTTTATGTTTATTACTATTTTGTGTTGCTGTAGGTTTTTTTTTTTTTTTTTTTTTTTTTAGTGTATTTGATACAAAGTCTCACTACACTACTTGGACTTGTAGTGATCCTCCTGTTTTCAGCCTCCCTGGAGCTGGGATTATAAGCATGCGCCACCACACCAGGTCTCGCTGGCTGGCTCAGTGTGCCTCGGGGCAGGATCTGCAGGGCATATGGTGCCAGTGATTGAACCCTGGTCCCTCCACTTTTCTAAGGAGGTGCTTATTCTACTGAGCTATCTTGCCAGCCCTGCTGTAGTTTTCATTGAATCTTTTTTTGTAAGATCTGTATTTTGTTTTATAGTATACTAGGTCTTTCTTACAGGAGAGGTCGGGGATGTGGTGGTTAAACACAAACTCCCAAACATTATTGACCTGCAACCATTAGGGTATTTGTTAAGGCTTCACAGTGGCTTGAACTCTCCAGTCTTTTGTTAAAAAGCAAACCTTTCCACTCTGCTAAGTGCTCCTAATTGCCATTCTGTGAATGTATAGAAGAATTTTGCTTTCATAATTTCAGATCTACCAGGGAGCAAATGTAACATTATAATTTTAGTTTATTAACTATTTAAGTATTGAACAAAACCAAATTACACGTGCAAGGAAAGGCATACGTTTCTGAAGTTATCTTGTGTACAACATACCTGTATTCCAAATATAGGTATAATGATGAGAAATAATGATGTTCTCTTTCTCCTGTAGAACACTTTACCTGCATTGTGAAGGTGCTTTTCACCCTACTGTACACACAGGCTCTTGCAGCACTTTCAGTTAAATGCAGTGAGGAAGATAGGTCAGCCTGGAAACATGTGGGAACTCTCAAAAAGGTTAGTCTCTTTTTTGAGTTTGTCATTTAGTAGTTTCGGGAATTCATTTAAATTGAGGATATGAATGAATGAGACATTTGTAAGGTAAAATGATTTAATGGTATTTGAATTGGAAATTGAATTCCTTCAGGCTAAAAAATTAAACATGTTTCCTTGCACAGTCAGCCCGTCTGCATCTGTCTCTAAGAACTGGCATTTATCTCTTTAAATTTGGGCAATTAGTTTCACTCTAAGCCTTATACTTCAAGAAGTTATAAAAATTGTGTCATTTCAGTGAACACAGTGATAAATATCTATGGGTTTACGTATTTCATTTATCAGTCTTTTTTTTTTTTTTCCTTCTTCGTCTTTTTTCTCTATCCCTAATCACCATCTAAGGGTGACTTCGTGACTCTTTTTTTTTTTTGGACTGGAGGTTGAGCCCTGGGCCCTGTTCATGTTGGGCATATACTCTTAACACTAACTCCCACCACTTGTACAATTAAAATTTGTAGCTGTTTCTTAATTATGCACCCCTTAAGCGATCTTTTTTCATATTAGAGAACAGGTATATAAATATTAGTGAATAATACAATACATATTTAGATTAATTAAAAATAACTATAATAAAGACATTGTGATTAATCTCCCTTAAAATCCTCCCTTTCACTCTCTACATACTCCATTTTTCTTGCCACTTTCTGAGACAGTTGTGAAAGTCCTCATTTTTAAGTATCTTTAGTTGTGCCGTCATGGCTGTCCCCAGTGCCTGGAATGGATTTATTTGAAGCACTTGCTTTTCATGTTCATTCTGTGTAAGAGCCACAAGTCACACTCTGCTAGATCCAATAAGTAAAGTAGATGAAGACACACCATACATGTTAATAAGCCTGCCTTGTATGCATTATCACATTTCATAAAGGCACTCATGAATCAACTTGAGAACTGCTTCCAGAAAGTGGCAAGAAGGGTAGGTATGCCGGGCGTGGTGGCGCACGCCTGTAATCCCAGTACTCGGGAGGCTGAGGCAGGAGAATCAGTGAGAGTTCGAGACCAGCCTGGGCTACAAAAGTGAGCTCAAGGCCAGCCTCAACTGCATAGTGAGACCCTGTCTCAAAAAGACAAAAAAAAAAAAAAAAAAAAAGAAGGGTAAGCATGTGTTTCAAGCAAGGGGAGTAGTATGAGGGAGTTAGTGCCAGTGCCAGTGTGTTAATTTACTGTAACAGTTTTAAAAAATGTAAACATTAATCATATATTTTGATCACCAGTGTGTAGGTGTGTATAAATTCTGAGCAGATTCAAGGAAATTTTCTTTAAATTATATAAACAATTTAGAAAAACTGAAAATTTAGTTAAATTAAATGTTTTTAATGGCTTGAGTACAAATGAAATACTCTAGGGTCAACAAATAAATGCCTGGTATAGTTGGTTTGAGTTAGGGTTAGATAAAAATTACTTAAGTTTTTTTCCTTTTAATAGGAAAAAATATTTACTATTATGTATTAGATATAAAAATATTGGATATTTTGATACTTTCAGAGTCTTAAAGGGTTTGGATAGGGTTTTTGTAAAATCATATTTACTTACATCAAGGCAAAGAGAACCCTGACTTCATCAATATTTTTTCTCTTGTTCTTAGCAAATTCTTGGGTAATTTCACCTTCTATGGTTACCTTTCTTTTTTCTGTGTATTTTTTCTGAGTGATAACTAAGCTGATATTTGTATTAATATTCAAATAGGATTCTGATAAATATGTTAAGTTTTTATCATATTGTTTAAATGTTTCCTCAATACACTATCTGATCATAAAGTATGCTTAAAATTTACTAATATAATTTGAATCTAAATGCATTCATTAAGAATTTGCTAAGATAAAAACAATTTGCTAAGATGAGAACTTATTATAGAATTAAACAGTTACAAATATGTGATGGAAGGAACATGTTGAAATTTAATTTAGATAACTCTTATCTCAGTTTTTCTCATTCATAATCTATAGCTGCTTTAAAAATTTTTTTTTCTTTAATGCATTTGGTACAGGGTCTCACTATGCAGCACAGATTCATAGTCAGCCTCCCCAGTGCTGGGATTGTAGTCATTCACTACCAGGCCTACAGGAGCTGTCTCTATGTGACATGTGGTACCAGTGATTGAACCCTGGTCCCTGTGCTTGCCTAAGCAAGGCACTTTGACTGCCGAGCTATCTCATTAGCCTTCAAAAATACTTAATATTATTAACCATGTTCTTATCAGAACATAAATTAGAACTCTCTTCGCTTACAGCTATATAAAATAGTGAGTACAAAAAAAAAAAAAAAAACTATGATGTTTGGTTTACCATGTTGTTAGCTTTTTCTACATTTAGATATGTAACAGTAAATAATAGCAATGAGATATTTATGACAAATGAGATGTATCATTGTGGCTTCTGCAAGTACTTAGATTTTTGCATAGTTCATTTCTCTTTTCATTTAGTTCTTTACTTTTAAAAAAAAAATCTCCTTTTTTTCCACCTGTATGTTTGTGTGTCTAATTTATTTTACTTAACAATATGATCTCAGGTATAATCATTTTCCACAGATCACTCAAGTTTATCCTCTTTAGGACAGAGTAATACTCTGTTGTGTATAAATTCATTTTCTTTGCCTATTCTGTTGATGGACATATAGGCCAAGAAACACTGTAATTTAGACAAAGCATTCTATTTGACATAAACCCTCTTGTATGTCTCAGTTCTCAATCCTTTTGTTTATTTAACCCACTTTTGCTACCTTAGCCTTAGGATTCCTCTGATCTTGTTTGCAGGACTTTTTTTCCTTACGATTCATGAGCCTGCTCTTTCATTGATCCATGAGTTAAATGTCTATGTAAAATAGGATCTCTTAAAGAGTTCTGTGTGTGAAGTCATCCTCCCAGCTCCCACCCAGTACTGTTCTCAAAATAAGCTAGGGCTCATAGCCCTGCATGACTTTTTGATATGATATAGAACTTGTCGTTTGTGTAGTAAATGCTTTAAACATATTCAATAATGGATTTTGTAACTTACATGAATACAAAGTAATAGTTTTTGAAGTATTTTCATGTTGCTGTATTCTATAAATCCTTAACTCAAATGAATATTCTAAATTTAGAAAGCTTTTAGATTATATATTTTGAGAGTCTTAAATATGTAACGTTTGTTAATAAATAGTAAACCCATGGTTATATTTTCTTTTGATTTTTCTATATTTTGAATTTAACAGAATTTTTCTTAAATATCTGAATAATTTGATTAAACCAAGTTTTTAAAGATATAGTATGTTGCTGGTTTTTTTGTTTGTTTGTTTTCTCTTTCTTGAGATGAGATTACACTGTGCATTTTGGGCTGGCCTCAAACTGGCCCTTAAATTTATGTTGTAGCCCAGGCTGGCCTCAAAATCACGACGATCTTCCCACCTCTGACTCCTGATTTCTGGGATTACAGGCATGCGCCATCATATCCAACTCTGTTACTGTTTTTATATTGTTGTCCAGAGTATTGATTCTTGTTCAGTATATGCAACTTATAGATCTTCATATTTAGCAAGTGATCATCCTATTGATTAAGGTGACAAGGGTGAAGTGACTTACATGGTTTAAGGAGAGTGGTAGCAATGATCAGGGACAATTTTATAGTTTAGAATCAGGGCATACTATCACTGCTAGGTAAATGTAGCAGAAATCAGAATAGTTTAAAATTATACAAGTGATTATCAAAAAGGACATATCCAATCTACTTAAAGTTAAGAGCTCTGATGTTGTAAAATAAATTCCATCCATTAGCTGGCAGGCCTTTATTGCTCAGATTTTTGTTATGAAGAGAAATGTATGCAAGATAGCAGGCATAATTTCTTATGTTTGGGAATTTATAGTCAAGTTAGAAAGAGTATAGTAATATGAAACAATGAGGAACTATAGAAATATCAAGTATCATTAGATAGCAATTTCTGTGGTCCAGGTTATCAGTGTCTTATGGTATTCATGGTGTTTACTCAGTTCATTCATATATATATACACACACACACATACATCCATATAAATGTTACATGTACTCAGTATATATATATATTATACATATTATATATGTATATATAACTATATATGTATATATAGCTAATGATAATAATTAAACTGGGCATGGTGGTACATGCTTGGTATTTTTTATTGTTTTTGGTAGTGGGGGAAACTCAGGATGCTAAGCTTGCCAGGTTGGTGCTTATGCTACTGAGCTATCTCACCAGCCCCTTTTTTAGGCAGTGTCTTGCTATGCAGCTCATGCTGGCCTTGAACTCACTTTGTAGCTCAGGCTGGTTTCAAACTTGCGATGATCCTCCTGCCTCAGCCTCTGAGTGCTGGATTTATAGGCATGCAGCACCATGCCCTGCTCAAAACATGTTTGTAATGCCAGCATTGGAGGTTAATGCAAAAGGATTGCTGTGAGTTTGAGGCCAGCCTGGGGCTGCACAGTGAGTTCAAGGCTATCCAGAACTACAAGGCAAGACCCTGTCTCCAAAGATAAAAATAAATACACTTAATAAGTTTAGTAAATGACATCAAAGCAAAATTACTACTTTATCCCATTTTACTATAATTTTCAGGGTCATACTTATATTTTAGTGACCATCAAAGGAGGTAAGTCTCTTTATATGTGAAGATTTTATTGGAATAAATGGAAATAGCTTGTGTTACAGATCATAATTTAATGTAATTATCTGTGTATTCTATACTATATATTTTTGAAGGATTTTTTTATATTGATAATCAAACTTAGGAGTTTGTGCTTGCTAGGCAAATGTGGTGCCACTGAGCCTGTAAATTATTTTAACAAATCCTCTTTCAAGAAAGTTGTAAAATAAAAAGCATTTGTGACCCAAATAGATTTTCTTCTATTATATGCATATATAATTTGTACTACTGTAAAAAGTGCATTTATACTTTTTAGATCACATTATAAATATTTTCCATGTAGTTTCAGTTTGTCATATTCACTACCTATGAAGAATATTTAGGTTGCTGCCTCATTTTTGTTAGTCTTTTCTAACTTTTGAATGCCTTGTTCATATAGCATTTTGAAAAGTATTTCCTTAGGATAAATTAAAGGAATAATTTACACATATTCATTTCCCTATACATTCTGTAATTCATATGTTGTGTTTTAAAGACCTATTGTACTACCTTTGACAACCTACATTATTTCATTGTGAATCCAGGTTTATATACTTTTACACAGATTTCAAAGAATTGTGGCTTATATGCTTAAAATAATATATTAACCATTTTGCTTGTGTAAAAGTTTTTTCTCCAATATAAATTTTGTAATTTTCAGTGGCCCATGTGACTAATATTCTAATTTTTTTCCAGAATATGTGTGATGCTGAAAAGTCTAATGAAGCGTTATTGAGCTTTGTTATAAGTGAACTATCTAAAGGAAAGTTATACCATGAAGAAGGAACACAAGAATGTACAATGGTATGCTTTTACTAAGATCAGATATAATGATTTTTGAGCAAAAATAAAGATCTCTATTGCCATTGTGAGTGTAACTTAAAGTTACATCTATTCTAGAATGAATTGTTCAACTTTTCTGTTTTAACCTTAGGTTAGCCCTATTGCTTGGTCGCCTGAGTCCATGGAAAAATACTTACAAGACTTCTGCTTACCTTTCCTTAGAATCACCAGCCTTCTTCAGCACCACCTTTTTGGGGAAGATTTACCTAGTTGCCAGGTATAATTTAGGGTACAAAGTAGGGAACTTTGTTTTTATAGTAAGTTAAATTTAAAAATTACTGCTATATTGTATAATAATTACTATAATACATATATCTGTCACATGTTAGTTTACCTCAAAGAAATAAGTATTTGAAGTATTTACTATTTCTGTTATGCTTGGTATTCACCCATTTTTATGGCAGTATTACCATTGTTGCATATTTGAACAGTTTTGCATTAGGTCAGTGAAAATTCTTGCCTAATACTTAAATAGGATCATAATATTCAGTATAATGAAGCTATTACTAACATCATTCACTTTTAGTAGTCTTTTAAATATCTTACTCAGAAAATGATTATTTGAAGGTATGATAACATCTTTGTGATTTTTTTTAATAACAGTAAAATATTTGATAGGTAGCTAATTGTGTTAAAAGTTGGATGAATGAATTATTATTGGTTTAATCTGTTTCACAGAACTGTGAGTCATCAAGAAAGTAACATGGTAGGAAACCAGAAGATAAGTAAACCTAAACTGTGTTTTTGGAATATTGGCCTGATACTGTTTCTGTTCAGTTCTGGAGAATTTGATCTAGGAATTAGGGCATTTACCATACTTACTGGCCTTTGAAGCCTAAAGCATATCAGAAGTAAGCAATTCTTATTTGCCCTGTCCTAGCCATTGCATTATATAGTTGGATTCCTCTTTTTTCTCAAGTACTTCAAGGTAAACTCTTTGTATTTGTCACTGAAACATTTGCTTTGGGCCTTTAAGAGGGTTAGGGATAGGGTTAGGATGTTGAACAAAGATGTTGAGCAAATACTTATCTGTTAGATATTTTCTTCCATAGCTTTTTAGAATTTTAATTTCAAAAACCTGTATTTTCTTCAGGCAGAGGAACATCCTTAAGCATGCAGATTACTCAATTGAAATCAGCTTCTTCCTTTATCAACTCTCTTTTCCTATTTAGAGAGCATTGATTGTGGTTCTTTCCATTCTTGCTTGTTATTTTTATTAGTGTACTTTCCCCCTATGAGTTGGAAAGTATCCTGAGACAGAAGCTTATGACCAGGGTGTTCAAAGTAATGCTTGTGCTGGAGTACCAAGGAGGAGGTGCCTGGATTTGGGGTGCATGAAAATAGTGTCAGACAGAGAGTCCGAAGTTAAAGTTAAATTATAGTGGGTCTTGATCTAAATGTGAGGGAACTTGGACTACTGAAAGAGTTTAGACAAAAATGTGATGTCCTAATTTTATTTTAAGATAAAACTTCATTGTAGTCTATGACAGATTGCAGGAATGAGAAATGGAGGGATTAGGTACAAAAAGACCATTTGGGAAAGGACATACTAGGAATAGAAGAGGATAAGGAATTATTTGATATTTCGATATTTGATAGATAGAATAATCAGGATTTGGAATGAAAATATTTTTATATATTCAAATTGATGGCCATTTAGGAGGTTCTACTCAACTAAAGAGAGAAAAGTGGGGCTTCTGATAGAAGTGTATGGTCTGGCTGTTTAGATTCCTGACCACTCTGTTACATACTGTTTCTTCAGAAAGTAAATAGAAAAACAAATTACTATTTGATCTTTTACAAAGCAACTCAGGAGTTTTTCTTTGTTTAGAGTTTCTGACTGTTGAACACTTTGTCCAAGTGAAGTAATAAGGAACAATGAGATTCTTTCATCAAGTTTTCCTCAGTGAGAGTTTTCTTACTTTAATGACCCACACTGAGACTCAACATATGCTTCATGTGAAGGGCCAATTCTTTCTGAAGTAGCCTATGGATCTGCCCCTAAGTCATGTAGAGCTTTGCTAATTTTTATCAGTTGTTTGATTTTCCATCTTAAAGAAGTTAAAAAACATAGTTTTTCTACCATTAATAGTTTTCACTTTCCCAAGTTATACCTGTGCCATACATTTTAAAATAAATATCTTCTCTCAAGAGAGTGGGAGGATCTATTATAAATATATTTGCACAAAACAACAGTTGACAGAATTGAAAGAAGTAGCAAATCTACAGGTATAGTTGGAGACTTCACTGTACTTAGCAATCAGTAATCAACAGATGGAAAAGAAGATCTCAACATTGTTAATAATGATATAATTTACTGTTCCAGCAAGTAGCACAGTTCATAATTTTATAAGTATACATGGAGCTATTCACTAGACTATGCCACATGTCATAAACAAAATGGTATCAGTAAGTTTTAAAGAAGTGAATCATAAAACATGTTTTCTTTTTCTTTTTTAATGGCCAGCTCAGCCTGCCCTGGGACTGGTGCAGCATGTGGTGCTGAGGATTGAACTACAGTCCCTGTGGTTGCCTTAGCTTTTCTAAGCAGGCGCATTAGACTGCTGAACCATCTCACCAGCCTCAAAACATGTTTTCTTAGCCACACAGTGTAAAATTAGAAATCAGTAGAAATCTGACATTTAGAACATGCACAAATAGGCAATGAATAACACATTTTTAAGTAACTTATAGATAAAACCAGAAACCACAAGGCAATTACAAAAATCTTTGAAAATGAAAGTACAACATAGAGAAATTTAGGGTGCAGCTAAGCCACTTCTTAAAGATATTTAGCTTAAAAGGCTTGTATATTGTAAAAAAAAAAAAAGGAGGTTAAACTAACCTATGTTTCCAGCATTTAGAATTGTAAAGCAAATTAGAACCAAAAAGTATCATCAAAGACATATATTTTCTCAACCTGGTAAATTGAAACAGACTCCTGTATCAAAAGACAGACTAGCCAGAGAAAAGTGAATTTTTAAATATGTGTAGTAAACTGGAAAAACCTCAGTGACAATAACTCAAAACCATGGCTTAAAACTCTGACTTAATAATATCCTCCACAAAGATCAATACATTTTAGAAAAATGATAAGACAAAGGAAAGCAGTTTTAGACTTTCAGAGTAGCAGTGGATTGTAGGAAGGTAAATACAAAAGAATAAACTAAGTGAATCGGCATTTGTTTGTAGATCACTCTGTGCTACATATGAGCTGTTAAGTGTTGTCTCTAGTAAAGAGAATTTGCATCCTGTCTTAAAGAGGAAGCAGGGGTAGGATGCAAAAATCCGTTTGCTGCTGCTTCAACTCAGTGTGTAAGAGGCATATTTTGGAATGACATATTCTCATTTCTTTCACAAGTTAAAAAAAAAAAAGGAAATCATAACCAGAGGAGAAATCAGTGTTGTAATAGAGAAGCAGTCAAGAGAATAATGAACCCAAAATCTAGGTGTGTCCAAAGACCAATAAATCTAGATGACAGGAGCTCAGCTGAGTGAAGAGAGAATTGAATTGCCATGTATCAGATTAGTCAGTTAAAGCAGCACACTAGTAATTCTTTATAATCTGTGATGCTACAAGCAAGAGGCTGACCCTGGAGAAAAAAAAAATCCTACCTTCCCCATGGCATGGTACACTTTTCAGGTGTGAGGTGAATCAGTGCAATGTGGATGGATGCTGCTTCACTGTTGAGGGAGCCTAGAAGGAAAGCCTTTGGTGGTTTGATGACTGGTGAGGGGGAGATGAAGCAGGGAAGGACAGATACTGAATAGCACAAGGGTGTTAATTTAGTTTTTTTTTTTTTTTTTTTTTTGTCTTTTTGAGACAGGGTCTCGCTATGCAGTTGAGACTGGTCCTGAGCTCACTTTTGTAGCCCAGGCTGGTCTCGAACTCGCACCGAAGGGGTGTTAATTTAGAATGGGAGTGTTTCCAGAACTTCTCTTCTCCCTCCTCGAAGGCACTATTATCAGAGCTCTCTGAAAAGTTTTCTACTCAAGGCTTCAGATAAAGAATTAAGATGAAAGGTGCTAGATACGTGTGTGTGTATGTGTGTGGGGAGAGAGAGAGAGAGAGAGAGAGAGAGAGAGAGAGAGAGAGAGAGAGAGAGAGAGAGAGAGAGAGAGAGAGAGAGAGAGAGAGAAACAAGGTGGCCTGAGACCATCACTGGAGTTCCCTTCAGAGACTGCAGTGCTTTGGCTGTGCAGTGCTTCATGTCAGGAAGGCAGTTTCCCACCAGTCTTGTCAGAAAACATCCTATCCTAGTAATGGTCTGTGGTTAGACATGGAAAAACATATACTGGGTTTTTTTTTTTTTTTTTGTCTTTTTGAGAAAGGGTCTCCCTGTACAGTTCAGGCTGTCCTTGAGCTCAGTTTTGTAGTCCAGGCTGGTCTTGAACTCTCACCGATCCTCCTGCCTCAGCCTCCCCAGTGTTGGGATTACAGGCGTGCGCCACCATGCCTGGCTTATATACTGGTTTTTAATTAGAAACCAAACTCACTAGGTTCATAGGGGGAAGAAAAAAACAAAGCACAAATTATCAGTGTCAGTAATCAAGGAGAAGATAGCTATATAAACTCATAAGAGAATATTGTGAATGGTGTTTAATAATTTAGAGGAATTTTCTTAAATGATACAATTTTTCTTTTTTTTTTTTTTTGTCTTTTTGAGACAGGGTCTCACTATGCAGTTGAGGCTGGCCTTGAGCTCACTTTTGTAGCCCAGGCTGGTCTCGAACTCGCACTGATTCTCCTGCCTCAGCCTCCCGAGTGCTGGGATTACAGGCATGCGCCACCACGCCTGGCTAATTTTCTTTTCTTTTTTTGTTTATATATTTTTTATTGTTTAAATTTAACAATAGTTATATTACATATTTTCGTCATCAGATCAGTTTAGATTAATACATATAGGTATATAAGATTGATCAAACAATTAAACATTAACCCTTTTAAATCAACTTTACTTTTTTTTTTCTTTTCCCCTTTATTTTTTTTGAAAGTTGACATATTGCATATTGTCCTCACAATCGTTCTACAGAGTACAGTGTGTGGGCATGACCCACCTCCCTATTGATGTTGCTTAGAAAAAAAAAAAAAAAAG